>PVJL010008884.1:0-62544 GCA_004026885.1 Lyroderma lyra
TGGTGGTGATGGGGATGGTGGTGATGGTGATGGTGGTGGTGGTGGTGGTGATGCTGCTACTGCTGCTGATTCTTCTCAGGGAAGTCTGTGAAGAGACCTTTCTTTTTCCTGTGGAAAATAACACAATTCAGTTGCTGAGTATTCTTCTTAATCTCTTTGGAGTATGTTCTGCTCCTGCTTTTCCAGAAAGTCTTTATTCACCCTTCAGGAATGAAACTTCAAACTCCTGTAGGTAGAAAATACACCACCTTTTTTCCTCCTCCTTCTCCCTCTTCCATGATACGTTCCTCATCTCAGCTCTCTCTAGAACCTGGTTTTGGTTCCGTCTATCCTCTGGGACCTCAGCGGACCTTCTGACAGCCCCTCTAGTCACCTGCAGCACGGACGGTGGTGCCCTCTGGGGAGAAAACATCTCCATTCCCATGTTTTGTGCGCCTCCGTCCAACATGGATGTCTCCCCTTCGTCAGTAACAAGATGGGCCCTAATCCTGGGTCCCTCCCGCCCCCGGAGTGCTGCTCAGGTGCTCATTTGCTCATTCTTTCTCATTACTCATTCTTTCTCACCTTCCTCTACCTCCGGGTTGGCAGCATTATGGCGGAGACACTGAGTAGTCTCCCTGAGGACACGCTCTCACATAAGACCCTCACACACAGCCGAGAAGTCTCCCAGCTGTCCGAGCTCTGATGCACACAACACGCAGCCGAAGCTGAGAGAAGTACCGACAGACCCAGGAGCCTCATTCTCCCTTCTCCTTCAGTGTGCTTTCCAGATTAAGGTCAGCAGCATCCCTCACTTCATATTTAGAGAGCATTTTACACACTATGAAGTGTGTTAGTCTGGTTCCTGTGCACTAACACATTTGCTTTCTACCAAGCTGGGTAAACTGAGCCTCAGGGAGTCCACATAGCTGCTCTACATCATGCAGAAGGTTGGCAGGCTCCTGGCTCCCTGCTTCCCTCTCTTTGCTGCCTCACTCATGGTTCTGCTGGCCTCTGGGCACCTCGGCGGCATCAGTCACAGGGCCATGGCCCTGCATCCCCAACATCCCATCCTTGTTGTTATCCTGCATATTACTTCCAAGGAGTTAGGAGACATAACAGTGTGTGCACTCAGTCACCGTTAGATGGGGACCATCTGTTCTGGAGCATCACCAGGGATGCCAAAGGAAGGACTCTACACGTTCCGGGAGCAGAAATGATTTGACTGAAAGGAGGGAAGGGCGGGGGAGGAGCCTTCCCAGGGTCTTCTTCCCCGGCTCACCACACTGGCTGCACTCTCACGGAGTCCCTGGGAGCCGAGCCCTGCTGCCTGGGGGTGATCTATGCTCGCCACCTCAGTAGGAAGCAGCCTTAGCATGCTGACTCTGCTGGTGCCATGACTGATTGCCCCCCAGCCCACGCCGGCGCCGTGATGCAGCACGGGAGGCTAATGGGTTTTCATTGATTCTGTCGACAAGGCCCGTGAGTGTCATGAAACCTCAAAGAACACCGGGGCCTGGCATAGCTTATTAAGACCCACGGTGCCAGGTCCATGTGTGACAGCACCCCACACTGCCGTGTGTGGGCACATGCTGGCAGCAGCCTGACAAGGGTGTCTGGAAATGGTGACGTAGACATCTTACTGCCAGACACACTTGAGTGGAATGGACAGTCCACAAATTAGAATGACTGTTCCAAGGTACACGCTGGATCCTTGGTTTTCCCCAAGATCTATGGTTTAGTGATAAAATGTAACATTTATCAGACCATGGCCGATATCCGCCTCACCCCAGATGGTGATCCTCAATCTCAGAAGCAGAGGATGACTCACCCAGGAAGCTTAGGAAAAATGAAGATTTCTAGGTTCCGTTCCTAGAAGTCCCAAGGGGCCTAGAAATCTGCATTTTTACCAGCTCTGCAGTGAGGCTGATGCAGCAGTCCACAGAACACACTGAGACATGAGCACAGCCCTCTTTGCTCCTGTTTTCTCTTTTGTAAGACATCTCTGAGCATTCTTTTTTTGTGGAGTTTGTAAAAATGGAGAACCTCTGGTGGCAGAGCCCCTGATCAGCTCTGTTGGGGTGCCCTTGTAGGTGTGGATCCAGAGGGGAGATAAGAGCAGGAGCCCAGCTTATCCCAGAAGAGCCCCAGCCCCTGGCACAGGCTGTCACTGTTTATAGTGGGGCAGCTGCTCTCCCTGCATTTGTACTTAAGGAAGCTTGTGAGTCTGGGCCGTGTGCCAACTGGGTCATGATTCAGGAGTGCTCCAGGGTGGGAACCCCCTCCACTCCCTTCTAGGCCTGCAGGAGCCGTTGACAGAGCTGAGACAGGGGAGCCCTGGGAGACAGCACTGCGGACAGGGAGGCACCCAGTGGGGAAGACTCACGGCTGGGTCCATGGATCTTGATGGGCTTACTGCTGGTCATGGACTGGGAGCACGTCTGACACACACATTCCTTCCCGCTGAAGGTCACCTTGTCTCCGATGGGGAAAGGCTTCCTGCCAGGTGAACAAGGGAGGGAGAAATTCAGTACCTCTTCTCTGGAGGAATTCTGTGTCTACTGGTGACTGGACAACACATGTGCCCCAAACTCATTGGTGACACACACAGCTTGCCTTTTAGAGCACCAGATAAATTCGAGCACTGTTCAGAGGGCCAGGCTGGCTAGACCACTCATTTAGGCCAGGACCGAAGTTACATGAATTTAACACTGGGCAAATCATGACCCTTCGTTGGGCTTACATTTCTCATCTATAGAACAAAGAGGTTAGTAATTCCTCTGAGAGTTGTTCCTTTTTCCTGGAAGGACTTTTCTTTCTTTTATCATCCAGGAAGTTTAGAAGTCCACATATAACCTCTTCCTCCCTCTTCTACATCTGTGCAGTTTTGAGTTCCACAGCTCAGAGGTCTCAAGCCGGTACGTGGCATGCCTCCCTAACGAAATACTAACCTTTGTATCCAGAATCCTCACACTGTTGATCTCATCATGCAACTACTCTTGCACATGAAGTCTGGGACACCTGTGACACCGACTCTGAGCTTAATCCCTGACATGGGTTTCTAGTGGCTCCACTGCCCCTGTGTTAGCAATGGGGACAATGCAGGGAGTGCTGGGGCCAGAGTCGGGGACCTGTGTTCTCATCATGGTCCAGGCACCGACTCGTAGTAAAAGGACGTGGCATGACCTTGGGGAGGCACCACATTTCTATGGGCTTAACAAAATCTTATAACGTACGGACCCTACTGTGCTAACCCCCAGTGGGTCTGGGGTTCCAGGACCTGGGGCCTAGGTTTTTAGAGATGGATGAATCAATAGATTCTACTTCTCACATACTATGCCACGGGTCTCAGTCAGAAACTCTAATTGGTTGGTTACTTTAATTGGTAACTAACAGGTGGTTAATTTTATGGGGAGAATAATTAATCTACAAATTCCTTTCCCAATTTAAAAAAATGCATATAGTACATATATTCCAATCACGCTTTACTTATGACTTAATCAGAGTGGTCCATTACATTTCAACGTATTTGTGGGCAAGGTTATTTTTCATCTCCTTAATGTGGTGCTTGGCCTGTAGTGGGCCCTTAATGTACTTTTGCTAAGTTAACAAGTGATGGGGATGCAGGGGGTGGGGAGAAGGGAAGGGGCGAGGTTTCCATGACCTATCCGATGTCCTGAGAGGCTAGATGGTTACCATTAGGATAATAAAAATACCAAAAGCAGACACGACTGCGTAGCAGTCACTGAGCTAAGGTCTTTGTGTGCATCATCTCGCCAATCTTCATGAAAACCCAACGAGACTGGAAAGGTTCTGATGCCCATTTTACTGACGAGGAAGCTGAGACCTATGGGGGTGGGCTCGCGTGCCAGGGTCACGGAGGAAGGCTATACACGGATATCTCAGTCACGTGTGGCTGAGGTGTGAGAGTGTGGGCTAGGTGTGTGGTTTCCAATCTGAGTTCTGAGAGGCCAGGTTTCTTTGGGTTTTTGGATGGGAGACGGGAGGCTGAGTGAGGGGGCTCAGATCCTCGCTCTGCCCTCACTGCAGGACAAGCTAGTGTTTTACACCAGGTCACTGTTGACAGAAGTGATCAGCTGCTGACAGGTTTGAAAACGACTGGTCTGTCGGACCCTTCCACCCCTAACATTCTAGAATCCAAGTGTCTGGCATAAAGCCCTGGAAAGTCCAAGGTCCTCCTGAGAAAGGCGTCTTCTTCCCCTCCCCGGGGGCTCAGGCCGAGGGTCCTGACCTCTGCGGGCCCCAGCTCACCTGCACAAGCTGCACACGAAGCACTTGGGGTGGTAGGTGCGGCCCAGGGCGGAGATGACCTCGCCCGTGATAAAGTCCCGGCAGCTGTCGCAGCGGGTGCCGTAGAGCTGCTGGTAGTCTTGGGTACAGATGTATTCCTGGTTCTTGAAGAAGAAGCCTGACTGGGCCAGGCCACAGCCACACACTTGGGGAAACAAGGAGGGAAACAGGGCAGGCTGAGTCCAGGGAGGGTCTGCAAGCCTGGGGTTCCCGTGGGGAAAAGGCCAGGGTCTGACTTGGTTATGAGTGGCCAGAGAATGGTGGCACATCCTTAAAGTATGGCCTGAAGACCACTTGCATCAGAATTACCTGGTGGAAAATGAAGATACCTGGGCTCGAATCGGACTCCCTGAGGCCAGGGCCCGGGCATCTGCATTTCAACACACTCCCCAGCTGATTGTGATGCACACTGACTAAGAGCCCTGATGATGAAGAGTCCTCTCAACACATGGATGAAAAGTTTAAAGCCATGCGGCTCACACAGTTATATATAGATGGTCGTAGGTGTCATGAATTTGATAAAAGAATCATTCAGTTAAAAATTCCCTGGGCACTTCCTACATGCAGGACTCCATGCTAAGTGAAGAGCAGTGTGCTCCGAATCCCAAACTGGAGACAATTTAGGGTGGCAATGGGATGGATGACTTGCAGATTATAATCTATCATCATCATAGCCACAAAGGGTGCATCTATTCCCAGGCATGAATGATCAAACACATTCCCAAAACTGAAGCACTAATCATGTATGTAGAGAGAAGACCATATATAACATACATCATGGGTGCAGGCCGTGGGCTGGTGTAGGAAGCAAGTGCTGTGAGTGGGGAGGAAAAGGGAGCATTGCTAGTGGGGGAGGCATCACGGGAGGCTTCTTGGAGGAGGCAGCACTTGGGTTGACCTTTGAAGGGACAGAATAAGCTAAAGCACAGAGGCAAGAAGTTGCAAGTGATATTTGTGTGGAGATGGGGCTAGGGTAAGGGTAGTGTTTTTAGGGAGTGGAGGACAGTAATAAAGGAAAATACTGATAGGCCAATTGGAGGTGGGTTGAAGTCTAGCTTGAGAAGGTTAGGCTTTGTGAGATACTGAGAGGCCATGAATGGTTTTTCCCTTAGTTTTTAAAAACTTAAAAAAAAGTGTTCAAAAAAACTCAACCATATATAAGAGTCGAGAGAAGATTATAATGAGTTCCCATCACTCAGCTGCAAAAATGATCCACTGCCTTGGTAGCTTTTGAATAGAGGCAACGTGATTTCATGAATCACTAGGTCTTTTGGGATATCCCTGTGGACATTACAAAGATGTGTAGGACAGACAGAAGAGTAGTTGGATATATAATAATTACAGGTGCTCGAATAACTGAAACACATGGGACAACCTCCCCCAAAGACTTAGAAATGTGGGAAATGAGATTTGCCTCTGAGAATGAAGCTATGAAATCAACTGGGCAGAGCAGCACGAGGCAGAGTTTCTTCCAAGAGATCGAATGGCTGTCAGGGCCACCAGAACTGCTGAGGGTATTGATCCAGCTAAAGCAAGGATGGGCCAGGCAGGAAGGGTCGGGTCCACCATCAAAAGAATGCCCCTGGAGAGGCTGCTCAAAGCCTCTGACCTGCCCCCTTGTTTTGAGTGCATTCACCAAGCGACCATCTGATAGTCTAACTTTCTACATGGATTGCCTTTGGGAGAGAAGCAGCTGGTCACGACCGTGAACTCGTACGATGGGGCGTTACAGCTTTTGTTTGCATTAATGAACAGGCACTCTGAGGGCTTTGTTAGCACAAGTCAGCTTTCTCAAGCGTGATCAAATGGTGGGGAAACTGATGAGACACAGTTTCCAAGCCTGTCATGTGAGGACCCAGCCTGTACCAGGTGACATCGCCCCAATAAATACTACCTCATCTTGAATAGAAAAGTCATTCTACACAAGCAGCCAGGTTAAAAACAGGAGGGATTTCCAGGTAAATGCCAGAAATATTGCACAACTGTTTGTTCACTTTGTGGGCCAGAGGCAGCAGGCTTCAAAGGCCAGGGTGAGTGAGGAGGGCAGCCCCAGATGTCGCAGCACCAGGGGGACCAGTGCAGCACAGCGGGAGACGTAGTGGTCTGGGAGTCAGACCACCTGGGCCCTGGTCTTGTCACTGCCACTAACTCTGGGTAACAGAGAACTTGGCCCTCTCTTATCTGCGGCCTCTTTATTCACTTTATGTGAAATGACCCGAGCTCTTTGACACTGCCTTCCAGTGAGTCTAGGAGAAGGAGTTTCCTTCAGGGTGTACCATGCACCAAACATTTTAAGCTCAGGGTGAGGTAGAGCTGGAGGCGCCTGGAGACCACCCCTGCAGACAGGCAGGGCCAGTGGGTGGCAGTGGTGGTGCAGATGGGAGGTGGAGAGGGGTTCTTTTTCCATCAGGCTTCATGAAAATTCATCACATCAAACAATGGAGGGCAGGCAAGACCAGGGAACAGGCTGTTCTGGGCTGTGCAGGTGGCGGATCAATTGACTTCATGGTTGTGGAATTAGTGAGGTCAGGGCCTACGACCTCATTGGAAACAGCTCCTGTTTTTTCCCTTCGTTTTTCTCCTTTGTTTCCCCTGCCAACTCCGCCCCCTGAGCCACCTCTCCCAGGGGAGAAAACCAGGAGGCTGCAAGAAAACTTGGAACAACCAGTTCCTCCTTTATCCCCAAGGAGCTGAAGAAGGAAGTCTTTGGTAGAAAGAATGTTAAGGTCGATAAGAATCTCGGGGGTTCCTGGAAATACAGTGGGGAGCAGGGGACGGAGGGCGCTAGACCATAACAGATGTATCTGAGGTTGACCAGAATCCTCATATTCAAATGGTAGGAAAGACCATGGAAAGGGTCTGCAGTGTGACCCTTCAACACAACTGGGGCAGTCATTATTCTCTGAAATAGTATCTACTAATTTCAAAGAAAAGCAGTCAAACGGTTTGACGATGGGACAGAATAGGAAAAGTTAGAACTGCTTTGAGCAGATCCAGATTGAATGCTCACTATAAATATAATGCCTAGAGGAGGATTTGCACACAGCCCTAGTGTGGAACGTGGTACGGACTGTTTTGCATGTTCCCAGTCTACCACTCAGGTGCTGTGTGACTTCGAAAACGTAACCTCACCTCCCTGGAGCTCGTGGCCTCATTTGTAAAATGAGAGGGCTAGGTGGTAACTGAGGACGTATCCAGATCTGAGAGACTGGGATTCTGGCATATCATTCTGTTGATTTTCAAGTTTTCAAACAGACTGAGTTTTATGAAATTTCAAAATCAAAGAGTTAGAAGGGGGCCCCTCGGGGCGATCTAGCCCATTTAAAATATTTAAATTGTGAAATATATTATGCATACAGAAAGTATATAAAATATGTACATACAGTTTAAAGAATAAAAAACACACTCCCAGGTATCCACTGCCAAGTTTATGAACTAGAACATTACTGGCACCTTGGAAGCCTGTTCGCCTCTCCCTAAAGCATCCCCTTCCCACACTGTCCCAAATTGTGCCTTTATTAGTCCTTTGCTTTGCTTTATAGTCTTACCACTTGTGAGGTCTCCACAAACAATACAGGGTGGATTATGGATAGACATTTTGATACGAGTTTTGTTCTCTTCTAACTAGTGCCAACATTGGTACAGGCATGCTTCAGTGCTGTCTCCTTCTCCAGAGTCCATCTCTCTATCCATGGAGAGTAAGACTTTTGTGGGGGACATCTCCGCTTTATTCAGAGGCCCTCTAATTAGATTCTTACTGTGACCTGGCTCCAGGCTTTGCCTCCTGCTCTCCATGATCCATATAGCCATCAAGGTAAAAGGTCAAGGTCTTCAAGAGTTAGCATAAACCATCAGGATTAAAGCTGACATTGGCAATCACAGCAGGATTTCTACTTTTACTGTTGCTTTTCACCTCCTCAGATTCCTTCCTTTCATGTTAGCACAGTAGTGCATGTTAAAAGAAATTCATAAAGATTTTAGATTTTTCAAATGACAAGGGTATTTAGGGTAACTAATCCCTGGAGGCAAAAATCCTCTCATTTGTTTCATCTCTATGCAAATTGACATTGAAAAGAATAGTCTTTCCCCACCTCCCTTAAAATCTCCATTAAAAAAGATTCTCCGACCTCAGGATGGTTGAATTCCTCCCTCCTCTGCACCGCACCCTTGAAATCTGATGCTGCAGATCCTCCCACAAAAAGTAAAGTTTACTTCTCCATGATCTTTAATCTAGCTTGGCCATTTGATTTGTTTTCATCAATGGTACATTAACAGGTATGATACAAACTGAGGCTTGAAAAGGTCTTGCTTTTTGAAGCTTGCTCTCCTGTTGCACTTGAACTTTGAGATCACTACGCAAATGAGTCCAAGCCAGCCTGCTGGAGAATGAGAAGCCATCTGGAGGCACTCAGGTCGAAAGCCTGCCAGTCACAGCCAGTGACCCACCATGTTATCATGATGAGGCCGCTAGAGATAAGCAGAGTCAGAGAGTCAGCTCATACTGGAAGAACTGCCCAGCCAACCCAGAGAATCATGAGCTAAATAAAAGATGGTTTTAAACTTTTAAATTGTGGTGTAAGGTAACAAATATACTCTCCTAAGACTATAGTTGCAGTCATAGTTTAAATCTCCTTCTAACCTCAATTTCTGGGGATGTAAAAATGGTCACTCACAAACATAGTCTTGTGGCCAATTTGCGTTAAAGGGGTTTGCAAATTCTCAAAGTCAAATTTAAATAATGTCAATTAAAATACACCCCATATATGCTTCCATAAACAAATTAGGGAATATGTCATTTATTGCACAGTGCAGAGTCTGGTGAGATCTTTAGGAAAGAGATCCATGATCATTTCATAATGGTAGAGGAGATCAATCTCAGATACCTGAGGGTGAGGTTGGAAGAAGTTACTAAAATGAAAAGATCTGGGGGTTTCAATTGACCTTAAATTCAATATATGTCAATGGTGTGAGGTGGCTTCTCAGGAAGTCCATTCAGTATCAGTCACATTAAATGAAACACAATTCCTTGCTGTATTTGGCAGGCCTTGAGCACTGTGGTCTGTTCTGGGCATTATGCTCTAAGAATGATAGTGACAAACCTGAATGGATCAAGGAGGAAGGCTTCCGGATGATTATATAAGTTGGAAGCATTTCAGATGAGGCCTAATTTAAGGACCTGCAACACAAGTGGGCATGGGGAAGACCTGGCTACAAGGATGTGATGGGCAGCCACAGGGAAAAGCAAATATGATACAGAGTACTCATCCAACTTCTTGAGGACAAATCTAAAACCAACAGGTAGAAATTACAGAACTTGAGTCAAACATTTTCCACACCCACAGGGCAGCCCAACATCAGAAAGGGTGCTCTGTGGGACAGGGAATAGAGCAGGAGAGGCATTTGTAAGGGACCCAGGGAAGGGAGTGTTGCTCTGTTTGGGCTAGAGGGGTCTTCAGATTCTTTCAGCTGAGTCCCTCTTCCTTCCTGCTGCTAGCTATCTTCTTTGAAGGAACTCAGCTTGGTTGAGTCTGGGGTTCTAGAAATTAGCCACAGATAAGCTGTAATAATTAGAGGTAAACCAACATCCATCAGCTCCCAAATTACAAACCT
Organism: Lyroderma lyra; assembly: GCA_004026885.1. Lineage (NCBI taxonomy): Eukaryota > Metazoa > Chordata > Mammalia > Chiroptera > Megadermatidae > Lyroderma > Lyroderma lyra. The sequence goes on from PVJL010008884.1 coordinate 9,901, forward strand.
TAGAGAAGTCAAGATGCACTTTCTCCTTTGTTAAACTTAAACTGTGAGGACTGTCACACTGTCATAGGCTAGGTGCTCATCTCAGAGCCATGCTGAATTTTAGCCAGGACAGCCTGCTCTCAAATGGATTCAAAGGCACAAGGCAGACAGGAGTCTTTCAAGAGGTTATGTTAAGCTTGCAGGATTGCCTTTTTGCTTCTGGGTCAGCACTACCATTTAGGAGTCACCGGGCTCCCTCTGTCCCCCACATCCCAATACTTTTCTCACTCTTCCTTCCCTCTTTCACATTGCTTCGAGTTCTCATAACAGGCTCTAGGGAGGTCTCTTTAGGCCTTTATAGGTATCTCATCTGCCTGTTTGTTCTGCCTGCCCCTGTGTCATGTCCTGGGGGTGGAAGCATGGCCAAGAATCTGAGAAGGAAGTTGGGAAATTGGGCCTCCTACCTTGACAGGTGAAGCATCTGATGTGAAAGTGGTTATTGTGGACGCGAACCACTTCCCCTTTGCAGGTGTCTCCACATCGGTAGCACTGGATGACATTGGAGCTGCCCCGGGGGTTGTAAGGAGTCTGCTGATAAGGTACTGTGGAAAGAAACAAAGAGGTCACCATCTAGAAGGCCCTCGTTCTTTAAAAAGTCTGCCATAAGACATTCTTATCATAACTGGAATTACAGAAAGGGTGGAAATGATTAGTAAAGTACCTTCACTACATCATCAGGCTGAATATGCCAATCTAAGACATCATTAGGAGGGGTGTGGCATTAAGATGTGAGCCCCTACATGTCCTTAAGCAGGCAGAGACTTAAGAGTAAGCATAAACTCCCCTTGCAATAGTAGAGGCCAAATTCACAAATGAAGGAAAATGAAAGAGGAAGTGGTGTATTTCAAGGTAAACAATCCAGAAATACCATTTCTTGAGTAATCTCTGGATCAAAGTCAGGCCCCAAACTTCCCAAAGGGAGTTTTAGGTCTTACAATTGACCCATGGGTCTCAAAGCAATGGGTGGATGACCTTGTCAACAAGTGGCCTTTTTTAAAAGCAAGTTACACCCTTCTCTGCACCTCGGTTTTCACGCCTATAAAATGAGTGTGGTCAGCAGTTAGCAGACTTTCTATAAAAGAAGCATGAGGGGAGGCACTCCGTTTGGAAGGCGATTGATGAGGGGACTCATCTTAAAGCTGATTTTGAACAGGACTTTGCATAACATTGAGGAAATGTCAAAAGTGTATACTTAAGCAAAAAGAGCTGGTGGAGATACAGGGCTGAAGTCATTGGGGGCTAGAGCTCAGTGGTCAGCATTTGATGATGCTTCAGAGCTCTACTGGCCCACTGAGTTGATTGCGCTCTTGCTTTGACTTTCTCATGGCTACTTTTCTAACTGTCCCTTCCCTAAGCTATACTTTACTTGACTATTCTAAAATCTAGTCATCTGGTATTTAATATCAGTAGGCACGGTCCAGTACCTCAAGTTTCAGGGTTACAAGGAATATGACCGGCTGTCTGGTCCAACCCCATTATGTGTAAGCTGTTGAGATAACGTTGCCAGTGAGGAACCAAGTCTTCTGTCTTGTAGGAAGCCCCTACTGGCACCAGTGAGAGAATCACTCATTGCTCAATTCTCCCTCAAAGTTAAAGCAATAGTCTAGTAATGCGTGTTCATACCCAATTAGAAGGCTCACTCTTTTCCTGGCTATAAAGATGACCACCTGATTGAAACACATAGACTTACTGGCTAAACTTTGAAAATGCATATTTATAAGTTACTTTGGACATACAGGAAACTTGAACTGCAAGGGAACTTAGAGATCATCTAATTCAGGAGTTCTTGGCCTAGTGTGATAGTTGTTATGTCTGTTCACTGAAATCTGAATCTGTTCTTCTAGGTACAGGAAGGATTACACACGGTGACTCGCTTGGTAATGAAATGTAAATAGAAATTGTGCGTCGCTTCCAATTGGAAGCCCTGGGAGCCAGTATGTGGTCTTGCCATATTGCCTTTCCCATAGCCCAGCATCCAGTGATACCTTATATGGTGTGCAGGATGCATCAGCTTGGATTCCTGAGCAATCTAACCCATGAGGAACATCTATCATGAGCAAGGAAGAATTTTTGTTGTCATAGCCTCTAAGATTATTTTGTTACTGCAGCATGTCCTGACTGATACACCGGAGATCTCTCTCATTAAACATAAAATTTTGTGTTATGCACGTAACACTATAGCTTTCTTGAGGTTCTCAAAGATGATCTCTGTAACTTATTTTACACACCTTCCTCTTTTTAAAGACAAGGAACAGGAAAGTAGGACTTTGGATTATCTTCCACTTACACGGATCCTGAATCATGTGTGCTTAGGGCAAAGAACTGCTTCCTTAGCTCCAAGACTGTTGCTTCTGACAACTTTCCTGTCTGAGGTGGGAGAATAATATTCTTACAAACTTTTTTACATGGTATTTGCACCCCTTATTCAACTCTTTTTTTTTCCTGTCTTAAATTTAAGACAAAAGTTAAGTGAGTTAGCTAGTTAAGTAAATCATAAATTATTGTATTAAGTGGATTAATACATATACAGCATTTCAAAAAGTGCATTAAATGCTGCAAATATTCACAGGTATCATGACCATCACATGCTCTCCACAGCTCAGAGCAGTTCTTCCCTACTCTGCAGAATGTCCACAAACATTCTCTGCAGTTCTACCTTCTTTTCTTCTTTTTCCGATTCCTGCTCAAAATTATTTCATTTCCCCCTCTCCCCTCAACTTGAGAGAAAAATGTAGATTCTATTTCTATGAGCAGTGCAGTGATCTACTGTTGTTGAGGGAAACAAAGCCGTGAGTCCGAAAATAAAGTAAGAACAAATAGTAGAATCATCCCCATCAGTGATCAGAGCTCTCAGAAGTAACCAAAAGTTCCCCCAGAATGACTGCACCAATTTTCATCCACCTCGTCTTACACAGCCTGCCTCACTGCTGAAGAACCAACCCATAAGACCAAATAGATTTTTTTTTTCCTGATTTGATTTTTTTCTGGGGAAATGAATTTGTGATCATAGTCTTAGGTCAAAACTCAGTCTTTGAACCACTCAGATGAAAAGACATAAAGTCGGAGTGAGGGGGTGGCTTGGGAAAAATGGGCTTTCTGGGGCCATTTCCCCACAGAGCCCTCAGCCTGGACTTTGTTGCTCCCCTCAGGATGCAGGTTCTGTTTTTGTGATGCTGACTAACTGTGGCTGGAAATCCACAGAATGTCTGATGTCTGTAAATGGTCCCATCTGCAGAAATGCATGCATTGTTGGTACAATCTTCCTGATTGCTGAGGATAAAAGCGCAGCAATGTAGCAATATTTGAGCTTGCAGATGTGTAAAGACCTTTCCTCATCCAGAGGATGCCAATAGGAACTCTGGGGGTCGAGGGAAGCTATGCTGAGATATGACACATCTGCTCTGGCCCTGAAGCCCCTCATTTCCACCAAGATTCTGTATTCTTGGCTATTACACCAGCAACTTAATCCTATTCTGTGTGCATATAGGTGTGTATAGAGAGTGTCATTGCTTCCCACCAATCTATTGTCCCACTGCAACACTAAAATTTTATTACTGATTTTCTGCTGGTTATTATTTCCACTAATTTTTATCTCAGAAAGTACTAAGGTCCAGTCACATGGTTTATATATAGCATTTGTCCTACGGGCAAACATCTTTTGAATTCTAAATGGACTTACACATGAATTTCTGGACTGCCTTGTATGTTAGGAATTACCTACCCTTGAGAGCAACACTTCAGAGCAGCCATAAACTCAAAGGACATTAGCTCTGGTCTTGTGAAGTAGTCCATGAAGTTAAAAAGTTCAGGCACTTGGATCCTGTGGTATGTTTCTCGAATTCATGCAGGGGGTCTCTGGCTTCTGTTGCATGTTATTTGGCCAATCAAGGGCACCCCGGAGAGACACGCCTAGTTACAAGTCCTTAAGGAGTGCTTTCCAATAGAACTCTGCTGAGTTACGGAAATGTTCTATATCTGTGTCGTTTGATATAATAATCACTAGCCATCAGGCACTTGAAATATGGCTATTGTGACTGAGGTGCTTAATTTTAAATTTCTCTTCATTTTAATTAATATAAATTTGCATTTAAATAGCCACATGTGGTTAGTGGGTGCCATATTGGACACAAGCTTTATAATTTCAAAATGGAACACCAGGCATTGAAGATGAAGAAAAAAAATAAGTCTCGTTGACTCCTACTTATATAAAAATAACTTGTAAAAATTAATTCAGAAACACCAACTCAGATGTAAATTATTTTTGTTATCCCTAAAGAGTTCTAAGAAGCAATTTCACATGCATTCACCCATCTTGAATTTGATCTGGAAACAAAAAATTCTAAGCTGTGAAATAAATACTGATGTAAAAAAAAAAAAAATCACAAATTTTCAGGCATTGCAGGAGCGAACTATCCTAATCTTTCCAAGAATAAGAGCAAGAAAATCAGTTGACAGTGGGTGTCAGTATAATTTTTTAAGGCAGAAAATCAGCTGGTCAATGCCTATGAGACGAAAAATTAAGGGTCTGAAACATTAAGTCCTCTTTTATACATATGCCAAATCTTTAGCACACTTAAAGCAAATGCATCTTAATTTTATAACTAAATATGCAAGTCAAGTTCCTCTCAAATGCTACAAAGATAAATGAAAATTGTTGGAGCACAACAGCGTATTGGAAGGGGAGGGGTGACAGGCCTCCTGGTGAGTTGAACATAGCAGGAAGTGGAGTCAGTGTCCAGTTCCGCCCTCCGCTGTTCTTCAGGGACGGCCCTGGGTGTAACCTGGGTCCCCTTTCCCTTTCTGCTGTTAACCTAATTCATCAGTTTCCGAGAGGTGGTGTGCATGCTCCCGGGGGCACATGCTGGGCCTTTCAGTAATCAGTAATAATCAGTAATGGTTAAAAAGCAACTAAAAAATGCAAAATGTTAGTTATGGACCAATAAACATTAAGTATGAATTACCGTTAATGAAGACACTTCAAAATTAGATCACATGAGTGAATGATGATTGGTGAGGGCGTGGCTATGAACCCTTCCCTCAAATTGCTCTTCTGCCAATCATTACGTATGGTTTCAGAACAAGCCATTTGTGACATTTCTAGAACTTCCCGAAACATATAAATATATCCGTAGCCAGACTGTTTGATCAGTTTAGTTATTAACTGAGTAAAAGTAAGTGTGTTGTCTTTAATTGTGATCCTTTTCAAGTAGTTTTTTTATTTAATGCTTAAATTCTTGATCATCGTTATCAATAGTTAACTGTTATGAATATTGTAAAATATTTGCACTTTTAGTGTGGTAAGTTTTCTTTCCTAACCTAATTACCTCATTTCCACTATTTTACATTAAGATAGGCACTGAACAAAAGTGTCAGTATTTAAAAACAGCTGTTTTAAAAAACAAGGGGTACCATGTATAGAAACGTGCTTAAAAGGGGTACATGAGTGGGAAAAGATTGGGCGCCACTGACCTAGTTTTACAGTCTTGGGCAAATCATCTAACTTCTGGCCTCACCTCCCACTTGAGTCACTGAGGTGCTTGGGCACAAATGATTTATAAAATTCCCTCCAATTAAAAACTGATTCCGGCTCTGTGAGTCCTTGGCTGTCCTTCATCCTCTCCCCACACTCACTCCTCTCTCCTAACTGGTGTCACTTTTAAACTAGACGGTGTCACATGCTGTCAGATTTACTAGTCACCTTTAAAAGCAGATAATGGCACGCTTCCTCTCTCATAAACAACATGACCTGCGTTACGTTCTGTTTACTGATGTGGTGCCCACACACTATTTTGTCCTCCTTCAGGGGTCACTTGACCTTGTCGATAAAAATGTTTCCACATTCTAATAGTCATCTTTAAAATAGTCTTTAAAAGGTAGAAGCACCTATGTTATGCTGGGGTGTAATTAAAAGAGTGACAACACTGAGTTGGAGACAGTGTAACAACTGTGAATAATTGGCGGGAAGTGTAATAAAAACAGTGGGGCTTCTGGCTGAACAGGGGAACACCAAGCAGAGAAGCACCCCTTCGGCAATGAACGCACAAAGCCCAGGGTGCGAGTGCAGCAGCTGTCACAGCCCAGCTTCCTCACCGCTTCATGAGAGCCCAAAGTACCCTAGGTGTGTTCACAGGGATTCCGGAGACCCCCAGGAGGAGACCCAAGTGTGGGGAGCTGTCTGCCTGAAAGGTTAGGGTGGGGTCTGTATATGAGAGTACCCGGTAGTTACCAACAGGGGCCTTGTGTTTGCTTTTGGAGTTGAATCAGGGCCCACGATACTGATCCTATTTCCTGCGGGAAGAGCACAGAGATGTGGGACCCCCACACTGGAAGGGGTACGAAGCGCGGGCAGAGAAGTTAATGGTGTGGATGTTAAGCCGGGGGAAGTTGGGGATGGGCTGGTCTTCCACCCCTGCTGCTGGCTGGCTGTGTGACCTTGAGCGAGTTAAGTGCGTGGCACATGTCTCAGTTTGAGCATCTCTGGAGTGGGAATAACTCAGGTCATGTGTGAGTATTAAATTACTTAAATTATATAAAAGTGCTTAGTAGACTGCTTGGCATGTAACTTGGACTTAATAAACATAAGCAGTAATTAAATTAAAGGATCTCTGAGGCCATGCATCCCCTCTTCCAAGTCAATGGAGGAATTCTTTTTAAATGACCCCTACCACTTGCGTCTGAGTTTGGCTCGAACACTGTCATCTCCACTTTTGGAGCAGTCCAGCTCAGGCAAAGGTTTCCTGGCTGTCCCTCCTTGCTGACTATCAGGGCAAAAGCCATTGGCTGCAGCCCATCCACCACCTTAAGTAACCTTCTCTTTCTTCCCTTATCTCTGAGCTCTCTGTTTATGGCTTTCCGTGGGCTACAGAGGTGGGCGGCTGACATAGTTTTGATATATCCTGCAGAGGAATGTGTGAATTGGGTGTTTCCTGTTGTGGGAACGAGAGGCTATGATTTATGTTATCCTGGGGCAGTGTATTTTGGGCACATCTGCTGTTTCCAGGGGGATGTGTTTGCATGTTTGCTGTGTGTGCTTACAAGTACTTAGAATAAGTGAGTAATCTGTTTTCTGAAGACTCTGATAAGGAGATTGTGAGAGCTGCTTTTGGTAACTACTACGGGTCATGCATGTGGCATCCCCTGTCATTGTGTCATTCACCCCAGGTATTCATGGGGTGAATACCTGGAACCAGACTTTTAGAGCAGGAAGGGACTGGGAAGTTACCCAGGGAAGGGACCATGTCTGTCTTGTTTGCCACTGCATCCTCAGTACCAGGAATTTAATAATTGCTCAATAACTACTTGATGAATAAATAAAAGAATGAATAAAAGAGTCTAATGGTTTCACTTCGCAAATAGGAATGCTGAGGCTCAGGGCGGGGAAAGGATTCAGCCACACTCACTCAGCAGCTTCTGCTTGCATCAGTGCCGGAGGGTACCTGTTCTAGGACTACATGATGAAAGAGAGAGCACACCCACAGGGTGGGCTGGGCTGGTGCAGAACTCCAGGGTCATGGAGAGAGAACATTACTACAGATCTGGAGTCATGCTGAGGTTTAGCATGAGAGTAGGTGGGCTGGGGAGTCAGCGTTCCAAGATGCAGACGCGTTTAAACAGGAGAGTTTAAGGAGGCCATGCATGGAGAGCTAGGAGGGGTAAGTGCATAAGAAAAGGTCTGGAAGGATAAAACATAGTATTTAGAGAGTGGTTACTCGGTCAGGAACTACGCTCAGCAATTTACATATGTCTCTCATTGAGTGTTCATAACTCATGAGGGGATATTGTTATTATCCTTCTTTTATAGATAAGGAAACTGAGGCCCAGAGAACTGAGGTCACTTGTCCAAGGTCACACAATTAGTAGATGGCAGAGGTGGAGTCTGAACCCAGGCAGTCTGACTCTAAAACTTGTGCTCCCACTGCTAAGTTCTATCGCCTGCCACACAAAACACAACTGCCAACAGTGGTTTTCTCTGGGGAGAAACTGGGCTTGGGGGCAGCTAAAAGAGACACCTAATTTTTCTGCCAACAGTCTTTAGCCATCCATTTAAAATATGTGTGTGTGTGTGTGTGTTCATAAATTTCACAAAGATTTAAAACAAACGATGGAAGTTTTAAACGATAGAGACTAGGAAAGGAGAACAGTAATTCAGCGTGAATACAGATAATGAAGAAGCTGTGATGGCTGCCCGCCGGGGCCCAGGAATGTCAGCCTTGAGGCAGCTTCCCTGGCACGGGCAGGTACAGCTCCACAGGTGGGCGTGCCTGGCCCCTGGGAGAGGCAGGCTCTGCAGCTGCTGCAAAGCAGAGGTAGGGATACCCTGGGAATCCCCTAGCCCCTGCACAGATGGCCCTGGCCTGACCACAGTTTCCCAGGTCAGCAGGTCAGCAACACAGTCTGTTACCCCAAGGTGATATTAGAAAACCTTTGCTGCAACAGAAACTCCTCCACAGCCTCTCTCTACGAGACTCATCAGCCTGTTCCATGGTCGTGGCGTGTAGTTGGCAGCATGGCTTGTGGCGCCTTCTCCAGAAATGTGTGGTGCAGACATGTGTCAGAACGGCATGCTCTTGGCCACGGACAGACTGCTCTCGCCTGACGGCCAGCTGCCACGCTGTAGCTGCAGCAGGAAGGACCCAACGGGCACCGCAGTAGGCATCACGGGCAGGGAGGCTCCACGAAAGGAATGAATGATGCATTCTTCACTTGTTTGGTAACATGAGAACTGCATTATTTGTTATTCAAATGCAGAAAGCTGGTCCCGATGCAATGTCATAGAATTAACTTTTCACTTATTTCTATATTAATCTTACAATTGTCAAAAAACCCCACAACACCCAGCTTACTTCTGATAGCAATCAATATAAGACTTTACGATTATTTAAAAAAAGAGAACACAAAAACAAACCACCTCATGTCTTTCTTGTAACTCAACTTGGCTTCTATTTCAAGACTGGCAGAAACTTAAGTCCCGTCAGCCAGTTGGGCCCCGCCCCTCTGCTGTTCACTGTGGGGGTGTCCGGCACAGGCCCTCTTTCAAAGGACTCAAATAGATCTGTGTTCTCTTTTCTTTCCCTGAGGTTCTCCTCCCCACCTCTGGGCCAGGGAATCATTTTCATTAGCTGGGGGTAAAGGAGCCCTTTCTGCTTCCTCTAATTTATGCTGTCTGCAGAATATTTGGCTTCATAGTAAGTCCTTCTTGTTCTGAGGGCACAGACTTTTGCAACTCAGAAGCCAGGAAGTGGGTCCCTTTTTCTGTGTCCTCTGCCGCCCATCCCGGCCCGAGGCCTCACTCCCTGAATAGAGGGAAGGAGGTAGGAGGGGTGGGGGAAGGAAATACTAGTGAGTATTTCAAAAACATCATCTTGCTGCTGTTGGTCACAGGGTTTTAAGAATGTGATACACAGAACTGCATAAGAATGGCTGAAAAATAGACAAGATTTGATGGAGAAGGGGTAAGTCCCTGGGGTATATGCCAGCCTTGGCATTTTTTTCTCCTGTCAATCAACACCAATGCCCTTGTCACTGCTCTGCCCCGCCACTACTTTACAAAGCCCCCCAGATAGCACCTTATAGACAGAAGAGGTATGAATGTAGCTCCAAATAGCTAACATTAGTTGGGCAATTACTGTGTGCCAGGCTAACTATGTAAGTACTTGCTTTGTACCTATCATTTCATTTAATTCTCACAAAAACTCCATGAGACAGACACCATATGATCGCTATCATAGATATGGGAAATCTGAGGCACAAAGAGGTTAATGAACTTGCCTGAAGTCACACCATATGTAAATGTTAGAGCTGGGGTTCAGACAGGCTCCAGTGGGTCTAGGAGAGGCTTAATTTTTCTCTCCCCACTGCCTTCCTCACTGACTCCTAGGGGACCTCCCCTCAAGTAGCCCCAAAAGGGAGAACAGGACCGCTTTGCATCAGGGCCTTGTGGCACCATCTCCAGCATCTCTTCAGCTTATCTGAAAAACACTATTTGGGTTTCGTCTGGGGCTGTGGAAACCATGTTGGAAATAGAGGAACTTTAGGAAGCCAGCAATTGTCTTTGTATTCCGAGTGACTCAGTCTCTTGGCCTCTGAGCCAGAGGTCTTAATACTCATACAATGTTTGCTTCCTGAGCCTCTGGCAGGCAGGCCATCATGCTCTGAAATACTGTGGGGAAACCCACGAACATCAGCTGTCCCCCAGGCTCCCCTTGATTTACAGGTTTTCAGTATCAGAGTGGAGGGCATACAGAAAACACCTAGTCTAGAGGCTTTCATTTTTTCATTTTGTTAGTTATAAACACTTTCTTGAAATGAGGAAATGTCTTCAGGTCATGTTGATTCCAGATTATATATTACGATCACTAGGTTGCACGGATTCTGCTGCAAATCATGCGTGGAATGCAAACACACAGTAACCTGGTGGTCACTCAGGGAGTGTCCCTAGACAGTGGTCGCCTGTCCTGGATGCGGCTCCCGGACATGCTGTATTTGCGCAGTCGGATGTTTGTTTTTAAACCCTTCCAGATCCCCATGGTTGCTAGCTCTTCCTTTGGTCTCACCCCTGGCCAACTTCTCTCCTGCACTGCCTGGCAGTTGTAGGCCTAGGGGTTGTGGTCCCTGCCTAGAGCCCGCTGAGCTGCTGTGACTGACGTAGGGTAGGGTCTGGCATGCCACCTACTCATGACCCCCTCTCTCCCTAAGGTAGCAATCAGGACACCTCCTGCCCCTTGTCACCCACATTTCCACCTTCACAGATGCAGCCCCGAGGCTCAGCGAGGCGGGGAGAACTGGCTCAAGGTCCCCACCATGCTGGTCATCCTAGGACCAGCCAGAAAACACCTTTGATTCAGATCTGGGACAGTTTGCCTGAGGGCATGCTGACATGAGGTGTAGGTGACACAGTCAGCGAATTCTCAGAGCCATCCCAAGCAGCCTCGGTTCTCAGAGGGCAGAGATCTCCTGGAGGCCCGCGTTGGTGTCTAAAGGGCTTGTCCTATTGCTCCGAGCTCTGCAGGGCTCTCCCTGACGGTCTCTGTAGTCAGCCAGCCACTCACCGGAAGCGCCCACCACAGCAGGTGTTCAGACCACAGTGGGGGCTCCCCTGACAGAAATCTGACCTGCCAGCCAGGCCCTGCCTTCACCAGGACTGAGAGCATAGCTTATCAGCATTCCAGTGCATGCCATCTCCTCCCTCTCCTCCCTCCTTCTTTCCCTCTGTCTTACTAAGATTTCTGTCGATACCTGGTTCTTCCCTGTTTCCTGAGAGGAGACCAGTTTCCTTCTAGTCCTTGCTTTCTGTCAGGCTCCAGGCAGGGCACTCCCCATTTCTGGGTCACTGTTTTCCCATCCATAAGGTAAAACGGTTGCATTCTGTGATCTTTCAGTTTCCTTTCAGATCCAACATTCTATGCATGTTAAACATGGTCGAAACACAAAAGACTTTTAGGGGCCAGGCAGGGAGTATCAGTGGAAAATTGACCCAAGGGGACTGAGCTGGCGAGACTGGCCTACCTAAAGGGAAAGAAGCTTCTGAGCCCCAATGGATTATTGTCCTGCAAAAATATATCAAGGTCCCAAAGAGGCCTTGCAGGCACAGGGGTTGTGGTCTGTGGGGGTTGGCTGGACTCTGCCTCTGGGCCACTAGTTTGGGATCTTGGCATCTAGACAGATGACCACAAAGTCACTTCTGATTACCATCTGAGAGAAGTTACATGCTTACCATATGCCTGTAGGATCTGGGAGAACCAACCCTCCTGAAATAAGGTCTTGCAAAGCCTCAGGCTGGATAAGACAGCACCATATAAGGATGTCACTCTCAAGGTCTTGGTGACATTACTCAGGGAAGGCAGAGGTTTTCAATTTTCTGTTTGGACCATGACCCAGTGGAAGAAATTAATTTTGTAAAATGATCCAGCATATAAATAAGTGAAACAAAACTCACTCTTCGTATACATGAAATGTTCTGATTTTTTTATTCTATTCTATTGCAATACTTTATGCCACTTCATGAGAAACTGTTTTTGCAACCCAATAATATGTATCAGATCAGAGGTGAACAGAATGATAAAGATTATTCTAGGCTTGTGCTGTCCAACATGGTAGCCATTAGTCATACGTGGCTAGTTAAATTAAAGTTAATCAACATTAAGTAAAATTTAAAGTTAGTCACAGTAGCCACATTTCAAGTACTTAATAGCCATATGTGGTGAGTGGCAAGTGCATTGGATAGCACACAAACAGAACATCCTCATCCTTTTAGAAAGTTCCATTTGATATCCCTGATCTATAACAAGCCTCACAGCTTTGCTAATGAAGAAACTAAGGCCCAAGGCCTTTCAAAGAGATGTATTTGAAATTGTGGATGAATGGGTTGGGGACAAATGGATGTAGCCTCAATGATGTCTGCCAGTGGTCACAGAAGGAATTAGGAGGGAGAGTGGGCCCTTGCAGATTTATCCTTACTACAGAATTCCACATGCAAGGTGGTGAATCAGAACCTTAACCTCCATGGAAAAACAGAAGCAAATTTTTATTGCTCTCAGGGAACTATGGAGTAGGTTCTGTGAGCTGGAGAGAGAATAAGATATGTATGGAACCTGTCAGATCTGGGTTCCAATCCAGACTCTATGAGATTGAGCAAGGTGCCATGTCACTGAGCCTTAGTTTCGCCATCTGTAAAATGGGGATAATAGTATTTACCTTTCAGAAGTTTTGAATGGAGCAGAAGTAATGTACATAAAGCACCTAGCACATTGGTATATTGTAAGTGCTTTGCCAAAGCATGCTATAAGAATGATGATGATGATGATGGTAATAATAAGAAATAAAATGAAGCTAAGTATTCTGGAGATGTAAAGATAAAATAAAATAAACGTATCTCCTACTCCAAAGGAATCCCAGGATGGATTAGGGGAGATGGTTTTTTATTGTATCTCTAATGCTGAGCTCAGTACCTGGTATTAGTAGGCACTCAATTCACCCTTGCCAAATGAATGACTAATAAAAATACATCCCTGACTGCTACAGTCTCAGGTGAATTGGTAAAGGAATCAGAGAGGTCTAAACATGGAGTGCTAAGATTTTTATGAATAATATCTGATTGGGAAGGAGAAGAGAGAGAAAGAAAAACAACGGGGGGAAGCACCATGGCGAGATGGCATTTTTCTATTTTTTTAGTAAGTTTTTGATACATGATATGCGGGATGAAGACGCCAAGATATGATAAGTAACCAAGAAAAAGAATAAAGAGACTAAAAGATAATAGGAAAGACGAAGAATACACTTCCTTTTGAAATAAAAAGATTTTATATATATATAAAAGATCCTACCTCCCCCAAATCAAAGGACAGAAGTTGCTTTTTTATCTTCAGGAAAAGCACCTTTCAGCTTCAAACTGAATTTGTATAGTCTGCAGGAGTAGGAAAATGTTTATTTTCTGTGTGTATCAGCAAGTCATCCTCAGTTATTGTTTGGCCCATGTATAATGCCCTGGAAACAGCTTTTTTTCATCCATAAGTGCAGTGGACATCTGTTGTTTTGCCTGTTCAGCATCTGCTCTCTGCTTCTTCTGGCGAGAGAACCTCTTTTTTCCGTGGGGAACCCATTCCACGGGATTTGGGTGGGCTGGCACGTAGCCGAGACCCTGCCAATCAGAGAACCCCAGCCCTCTTTCCATGGGATTGGCAGGCACATGACCGAGTCCTGTCTGGGGTTTTTCTACAGGAGCTCTTGGGAGAAGCCATCTGGGTTGCTAAGCCAGGAGGAGGCAGTCTGGGGTGCCATCTTGACCCCCACATTGAGACAGCCTACTAGCGATGGAAAGAAAGAACAAGCAGGTTGCTGAAGGCATCACTCGAGCCTGTGGCTCTAGATGGGCCTGAAGCCCTTGAACTTCTGAACTGCCCGATGATACTAACCAATATAGTGTAGTCCCTTTCTAAGAAAACGTGTTATTTTGACTTGGGGTTTTACCACTTGCAAGCAAGTACTTTTGTGTCTTAAGTAACAACAGTTTCCACCTAAATCATAATCTGCTATCCATTTAAGTTAAACAAATATTCTAGGACGGCCTCATGTTGGACCTTATGTATCTCACATGATCCATAGCACCAAAATGAGGACACAGTGACGGATGAGGTGAACAGGTCCCTGCCCTCAAGTGACTCACACTCCGGAAGGGAAAATGGTGGGAGAAGTGCTAGGAGAGAAGCGTTGCTAGCAGACACTGTCGTTGCTTTCCCAACAGCCATTCGACTCTTCATCTGCTACACAACCTCTCTCTCGGATGAGACCCATTCTTGCTTATTGTTCCCTGAACAGCCATGTCTTTCAGGAAAGGTTGTGACCTTTCCCACACTTGGGGAGGGAATCTTGATGGGTGAAATGGATTCTAGTAATCTCATTCTTTGCCAGCTGACTGACTCAGACAAAGGCACGTGATACACCCCTGGCCAATGAGACACAAGGGGAGGTTGGGTGGGGCTGGAGGGGTTGCTTTCCAGCCTCTGGAGGTCGCTGTCCACCTGGGATGCTGGAACTGCAGCCCTGCTGCCCATGATGAACTCTTAAGGGGAGCCTCTTAAACTGGGAAGAATTGGGTGCTTGAGGCTGCTGCTGAGCCTCTGAATTCACCTGCCTTGGATCTACCCCTCTCTGGACTTTCCGTTCTGTAAAATCAACGTGTCTAAAACCTCTCTTTAGTGTTTAAGCCACTCTTGGTCACTTGTTGCTGCAGGCACTCTATGGTACCAAGTGGGCTCGGCTACAGGTGCATCCGAGCCATCAGGGAAAGCTTACTGGAGCCACTCTGGAGATAAACACAGTTAGGTGGGTGAGAAGGAGTGGTCGACGAGCAGAAGTGAAATGGGAACAAACCCCTTCGTGATGGTGCTTTTTGCTGCATGAGGGTTTCTCAGAGTGATCAGCTAACTGCCTGCTTCAGAGTCACCCAGGCCTCGAGGTGTGGATTGTCAAAGTGCAGGTTTCTGGGCCATACCCCAAACTGGTTATTGAATCAGATTATAAATTTTAAACAAGTTCCTACAAAGAGTCTTTTGTTCGCTAAAGGCCGGGGACTCTTGGGTTCGTGACTAGAAGACTCACACAGTCTTTGGCACTGAAATGAGAATTTTAAAAATCTTGATATCTGATATGAATGTGTATAAAAAGTGCTGTCATAGAAAGTCTACTACAATCCTTCTGAGTATTATAAAGTATATTTTCTTCAATGTGTTTGCTGGTCTTCTTGTAAAAGGTCAACTGGCAATGAAATAATGTCCTAATACAGGTAGATTAAAGACACATTTAATTCATTCAGCCTTGACAGACGGTTTTTCTTTTCTAAAGTTGAACCTTTTCTCTCCATCTTACTAGCTCTATCCCACCACAAGCATCTCTCACCTGGACTACCACAGAGGCCTTCCTACCACACATCTTTTCTAGGTCAGCGGCTCTTAACTAGGGGCAATCTTTCTATCCCCTTCCCCCCACCCACCAGGGATCATTTGACAATGTCTGGAGACATTCTGGTTGTCAAAACTGAAGGGTGTGTGTGTGTGTGTGTGTGTGTGTGTGTGTGTGTGGTGTGTACACGAGTATGTGAGTTATTGTGTATGTCATTCGCATCTAATGTGGGTAGAGGCCAAGGGATCGCCTAGATCTCACAGCTCTCAGGTCAAAGGCCCTTCACTGACTTCCCCACTGTTACTGGTTCTCACAGTCCTGGATACGCTCCCTTGATTGCATTTTTCAGTATGTACTGATAAAATTAGCTGTGCCTATTTCCCTAATGTCTGTTTCCTTCATTAGACTCTAAGCTTGATGAGGGCAGGTGTGGTCTCTAGTGAGTTCACTTCTCTTGTCCTAATACCAAGCATAGTATCTGGCCCATAGCAGTTTTACTATAAACATTTTTACCATAAACAAGCAAGATTTCAAATGTTGTCCGTTGGGTTCAAATAAACTCATGAAATTAAAAAAAATTTTTTTTTAAGTACATTGTGCAAATTCACATACAATCATAAAACACAGTAGTTGGCATAGCTCCTGTCTGCAAGAAAATGCCATTCTTTCAGGGACTACCCAAAGAATCCATATCATAAGATAAGCTTTTTGTAGTAAAAGCAAAGTGCAGTGTCAGCAGTTCTAAAACTGTCTGGTCTCAGGACTCGTCTACACACTTAAATTTTATTTTGAACATGAAAGAGCTTTGGTTTAGGTGAGTTGCATCTATGGATATTTATCATGTTAGAAGTCATATCTGAGAATTAAACAAACAAACAAACAAACAAACCAGAAGCACACATTCCATTATCGTGAGAGCAAAGCCCTGAATGACTAGGTTGCAAAGCTTAAGATGTTCACTATCAGGCCTTTTCCAAAATAATAATAATAATAATAATAATAATAATAATAATAATAATAATAATAATTTTCCAACTCTTGTTTTTTAGAATATTTGCAAAGGCAAATATTTCAGTCAAAAACAAACTTGATGATGAATGAATTAAAAAAAATGTGTATCTCCTCACCCCTACATTGGACTAGAACAGCAGTTCTCAACCTGTGGGTCACGACCTCTTTGGGGGTCAAATGACCCTTTCACAGGGGTCGCCTAAGACCATCAGAAAACACATATCGGATATTTACATGACGATTCATAACAGGAGCAAAATTACAGTTATTAAGTAGCCACGAAAATAATTTTATGGGGGTCACCACAACATGAGGACCTGTATTAAAGGGTCACAGCATTAGGAAGGTTGAGAACCACTGGACTAGAGGCTAGTGACTGGGTAACAAAGGTGGGAAAGAAATACCTCCATCAGGTGGTGAGCCCTACTGACACCATTGATGTCTAATCCTCCAACACTATGGGAGACTTGGGGCAGGTCCCTTGCCCATTTGAGATGCTAAGGAGGATAGATTATATAGGGAAAACTTCCCCCACACTCAGAGCTGCCCAGAGACGAGATGGGCTGCCTTTCCAGGTAGTGAGCTTCCCACTTGCAGGAATCCAGCTGGGGCTGCAGGATCACCAGGCTCAACAACTAGGAATGAGAACTTTTGGCATCAGATGGATAGCTGTAGTAAACTAGGGTCATGCCAATGAGTGAGTGGGCTGGATTAAGACGAAGGGAGTGGGAGATGTGGCTAAAGAGGCACGGCCCCTATTTGGTTTCAACTGATTCTTGCCATGTGGGGATTTGAGTTTAGTGAAACCAGAAATCTGAATTTTAAAGTGAAATCTCCCAGTTTGTATAGCTTGGCTCAAATATTAAACAAATATCAAAAGAACACTATGTGAGTCAAAGCAAAACACATTTATGGATCATTTTGCCACCCAAACTGCCAGGATAAGATGCACTTTCGTGCCTTTGCCAGCTTAAATATGCTTGGATAAGAGAATAAAAGCAATTACTTCTATTTATTGAGGGCTTTTTCAGTTTCAGTGTCTTGATATCTTATCTCATGTTTTTATATCCAATAGCACAATGAGAACTACAACCCAGGATTTCTGATGCCAAGTGTAGTGTTTATGTTGTGGCTACAGGGTCCACTGCAGCAGAAAAAAGACCTGAACTTAGCAGAGTGGACTGGGTGGAATAAAGTGGAAGGCAGAAGAGTTAAGCAGATGGAGTGAGCAGGGAGAGGGCTCAGTAGCAGGAGGTATGGCAGACACAACTAAAGCAGCAGACACAGAGAAGAGAGTCCACTCGGATCTCAAGGGAAGGTCTGGGTGGAAGGTCTACTCCACACCTTCTCTTGTCTTCAAAGGCCCAGGAGCCAATAGATTCCTGTTTAACCTGAGTTAGTTCGAACTCAGTTTTAGTCACTTACTATTTAAGAGTTCTTACACAGATACAAAGTCTTAAGGCGGGGATTAAAATTTTGTACTGTTGTAGTACAAACACAATTCTAGACAATATGTAAATTAATAGGCATGGCTGTCTCCAATAAAACTTTAAAACAAAGATAGGCAGTGGGGTAGAACTGACCTTCGAGACACGGTTTGTCCACCCCCGCTATAGAATTATTCACTGGGCTGGCAGAAGAAGTGTGTGTCTATGCTGAGTGTCCTGATGCCACCTAGCTCTCAAGGCCAGCTCAGACGATACATAGCTGGGTTAGTAGAGTAGGTGATCCCTAACCACCATGAGATTCAAAGATGCTTTGGCCTGATTTTGTCTCAGGTTACACTTGTAGAGGCAGAATCTCCCCCTCCAATGCAAGCAATGTTTTGAATGGAAAGTTTCCTCCAACAAAATACCTCTAACCATGAACTACCAGTTCTATATCTGAGCATATGTTGGTAGCAGCCTCCATTCATAGTGAGCCAGTTAAAATGCAAGGAAGGGACAGCTAGCAGATCATTCGAGTAAGAGTCCAGGCTGTTAATTACTTTTGTGAAAGAAATACATAAACATGCAGATGGCAATTGCAGTAAATACAATCTTCTACATATAAACATCAGAACCCAACCCACTCCTCAAGGCCTATCTCATATACAACATACTTCTATAAATATTTTCACATTCTCTCCCCCCCTCCTTCAAATATGAGCGCTCTCTTTTTTAAAACCTCATGGCATGTACTTCTTACGAGTAAGCAATGTTTCTCGGACTTGAGCATGCATCAGAATTCTTGGACGTCTCATCCGGAGTTTCTGATTCAGCAGGTCTGGGTCGGGGCTGAATTTGCAGGTGATGCTAATGCTGCTGATCTAGGGAGCCTATTTTGAAAGTCACTGACCTAGGATAGAGTCTACCCTATAATACCATCACTTTTGCGCTTCCTTTATTTCTCTAGCAGATTGTAAATTACTTCAGGATGGATGCTACTCATGTCTACATATTCTGGAGTATTCTTTTTTTAGATACAGCACTCAACAAATGTGTAGACACACCCATGGAATGAGATAAAGAGTTAAGTTTTTGGTCAGGATGAACTCGAGAGTCGTTTCCTACAACAGGTATTTCTTGAGCCCACAAGGAAGGCAAATGCAAGAGACTTGTTCCCAATAAGTAACCAGTATAGGAAATTTCTATAGCCAAATTATGCTGTAATAGAAATCACAACAGTCAAGTATAACGTTCTGGTGGAAGGCCAAAACCCAAACGAAATCCATCAAATGGTTATGCAAATTTTTCTATACGTATTGCAGTTACCGTGTGTGTTGGGGTGTGTGTGTGTGTGTGGGTATGTGGGTGGGGAGGTGGACAATAACGAATAATAAAAACTCTTCTTGTTATCTAGATACACTTTATAGGCAAGCCAAGAAAAAAGTATGTTGGGAATCAGAATGTGACTGTATTTGGAGATAGGGTCTTTAAAGAAACGAGTAAGTTAAAGTGAGATCATTAGGGTAAATCTGACTCCAGTGTAACTCGTGTCCTTATGAGAAGGGACATGTACAGCGGGAAGACCACGTGGAGATACCGGGGGAAGACAGCCATCTACAAGCCAAGGAGAGAGGCCTCAGAAGCAACCCATCCTGATGACACCTTATCTCAGACTTCTAGCCTCCAGACCTATCATAAAATACATGTCTGTTGTTTAAGCCACCCAGTTTGTGGTATTTAGTAATGGTAGTCTTAATGTAGATGCCAAATCAATTTTTTAAATAGTATTAAGGCTGTAAAAGGGAATCAATGCCCCTGGAATAGAAGATGTCTCATGGCATTCACCTCAGTCTCAGCCCTATCATCTCCTGCCTGGAGGATCCCAACGTGTCCTCACTGGCTTCCTTTTCCCACTCAATCCTCACACAGTTGCTAGAATGAGGCTTTCAAAATGCAAATCCGATGATGCAAATCCGATGATGCTTCACCCTGAGCCCCCCTCCTCCAGCGCCATTTAACACCATTCAGTGGCCTCACTTTGCTCTTGGGACAAAGCCAGGCTTCTTGCCATGGTCTGTGAGGCCCTGCATGGCCTGCTCCTGGCCAGCCTCCCCTGTTTCATCTCAGCCCTGCCTCTCCTCTGGCAGTGGGTGACAGCCATGCTGGCTCTCTTCCTGTTCCCTCACACACATCCTGCTCCTACTTAACCCTGGGAGATTCCCACTCCAAAACGGACACGCCGGAGGTCCTTCCACCTTCAGGTATGTTACACATCCTGGAAAACGCATCTGGAGGCCGATGGCTTTCAGCAGGAAGAAGCCCGGACTGCTCACGCCCCACTGCCTTTGTCAGATCGGTCACTGCTTGTCAGCTGCAAAGTGTCAGGGCACTGAGCAAGGACACTTGTAAGAAGGGCAACATACCGGCCGATGCAGGACGACCGGACCTGGGTGGATCCCGGTGACGGACACCATTCCCCTGGGAACTGTAAAAGGAGCCGAAGGGTGAAATTCTGGGCCTGTCGGCCAAAACGAGTCACCTGTTCTGATGGGCATGATGAAAGGCTTCTTTCTTTTTGGTATGGGTTGCTGACTGCCCTTCCAGACACAAAGAAAAGAGCAAAGCCTCTGTCCTATGGTCACTGTCCTGCGTGTCTTTTTTACCATCGTTTAATTCCAGAGACCACGTTTTCTGAGTGAGAGACTAAAATGCATGGCTGGACACATGGCCTAACAATGGGATGAAATATTTGAAATTAGGACAATCGTACTGAAGGATACCAGGCTCAGGATGAACTGGCACTACCTTGCCCCACTGACCTATAACCCAAATAGAGCTGGATTTGCCTTGTGCTCAGTTTCTGTACAGAATTGTATTAAATTTTAATGATGAAGAGAAACATAGCCAGCAAACCAAAAGCAACAACAACAAAAAAACCAATTCAAATATATTCTGGCTTCTTTTTCAAAGGACAGCCAAGATAGGAAGGCGTCTACTTACTAACAACCAAACAGAGGCTAATTCAAAGGCTTTCTCATTCATCGCCTCATTTGATCGTCACTAATCATACAAGTCAGGCAAGATGAGGATCATTCTTCCTGTTTTATAGATGAAAAAACCGTGGCTTAGGGAACTGAAGAGATGTGCCCAGACTCCAGCCCGTGCCTTTGGACTCCCAGCTCAGCGAGCTTTCTTTTCTACACACAC
Source organism: Lyroderma lyra (assembly GCA_004026885.1). NCBI lineage: Eukaryota > Metazoa > Chordata > Mammalia > Chiroptera > Megadermatidae > Lyroderma > Lyroderma lyra. The sequence continues at coordinate 30,981 of PVJL010008884.1, forward strand.
TTGTGCACTTACCACGAGACTGCTGTCCCACCACTCTGCATTCTGGCACTAATGTTAGCAAAAAATGATGATTGCCAATGCAAGTCCAAGAAATCCCAAGAGAGTCTAACATTCGATTCCCAAATCCCGGTTAAATATGGAGCTCAGACAAAAAGGAACAAACATATGAAGCATTCAAGCATTTTTACTTTCTCAGCCTCTAGATGGATACTTCAAAAAAAAAAAAAAATCCTACCAAAATACCTCTCTTCTAGCCAAAGAGGCATTCTGTCCCCAGTCGACTCCAGGAACCCTGGTACAATAATTAACATGTGGCCAGAGGCCCAAACTCATTGGCACAGGACAGCTTCTCAGATGAGAAACAGAGAGGTCCCAAATCCCATTCACATAAAAGGCTTATTGACATTATCTGTTGGAAAGAGTACGGATTTCAAGGGAGACAGTAAGGCAGAGAGAAAGCAGAATTTTGGCTATGGAGGAAGTAGGTGGGGGAAGGGGTACATGTCTCCCCTGTTTCAAAGCTCTTAACATTTTCACCAGGGCAGTCCCTAAAGTTCATACTGTCAAGTGGACTTTGCTACTGGCAGAGAGCATTTCCCCATAGCACTGATGTCATGGAAGCCAAAATAATCCAGGTCGGCCAACACATTCCAATTATAAAACAGAAGGTTCCAGAGACTTCCTGCAGGCAGATTAGCTGTGCTTGATGCCCCGGTGCCCTGAGCTCGGGAGCAGTTGCTTGGCCTGGGCTTAACTCCAAGAAGAGAAATGGCCTCAGTGTGGGCAATGGCATTCAGATCCAGAAAGCCCAGGAAAGGAGGTGGTTTGATTATTAGAGAGAGGGAAGGAGGGGATTAGGGCTTAAAGCCCCCACGACAGGCCAGAGGTCTGAAAAGTGCCAAGTATGGACACAGGCATTCATTTCACTTGCTCTTGGGCCCTGTATTGTGCATGGATGTGGATAGGCTGACCAGATGTCCCATTTTAAACGGAACAGAAAACAATGGCACTGCCTTATTTCAAATGGTACATATCGTCCGCCTACTGACACCTTGAATTTAGCCCAGTGAGACTAGGCTGACCATATGTACCATTGGAAAAGGGACAGTACCATTGTTTTCTGTCCTCTTTCAAATGGAACATCTGGTCAGTCAGCCTAGATGTGGAGGGCCCTAGAGATGGAGGACGACTCCTGCATGTTAGATAGGTAGCCTGGCTGTGCTTCGGATTCTTCTCATCCTGAAGGCAGATGCAGATGCACCAGGTTACATAAGCATAGCTATACACAGAAAGTGTCCCAGCCTTCCTAAGGACAAGATATCCTAAGGTTTCCCTGAGTCTCTTGACACAAAAAGCTTTTCCCAAGTGAGCACACTACTAGCATCATCCTGGTGTCACTTTTCTGGCACCCATCACGCCCTAGGGAAGACCTGATTCCAAGCAGAAAGTACCAAGTCAGCACAAACAGATAACAAAGTCCATGCACCTAAAGTTGGTATTAACTGGGTAACTTCTATGTGCTAAGGGACTGGGGATACACTGGCAAATAAAACAAGCATGTTTCTTCTCCTTTGGGCATTTACAATTCCATGTGAAAGATACACAGTAAGTAAATAAACTAATAAACATATTTACAGAGTGTGACAAATAGAATGAAGGAACGAAGTAAAGGGTGGGGAAAAGCAACTTGGAAGTAAAACATTTCAGCTGAAACTGCAGAGAGGTGGGGAAGCCAGCCATGGAAGCCCAGGGTAAGAACAGTGCAGTAGAGAAACAGCATGTGCGAGAGTCCTGAGGCTGTAAAGCCCATGGTGAGTTCAAGGAGGCCAGTACAGCTGGAACATCAAGGACTTGGAGAGACCTGGACAAAGTAAGTTGGAGAGAGGCTCTTGAAATGTACAATGCTGAAAAGTTTACCAAGCACCTTCCCAGGTGTTATTAGAGTTGAAACAGCCCTTTGAGGTAAGGAAGGCTGATAGGACCCATTGAACTGATAGGATACTAGCAGATGTCACAGAGTTAATAGCTGAGATTTGGAGTCAGTTCCGTTTCTAAGCCAAGGGTTGGTGTCTCTCTCTCTCTCTCTCTCTCTCTCTCATATAGACTATAGACTATACATGGTATTATTAAAATAATGAAATACACAGATCTTAAATACAGTGAGTTTTGACAAATATATAAACCCACATAAATAGCATCTCCATCAAGATAGGGTAGGTACATTTCCATCACCCCAGATAATTTGCTGCCACCTTTTGCAATCAGTCACTCCTCCCTGTAATCAAAGGCAAACTCTGTTATGATTTCCATCCACATAGATTAGTTTTGCCTGTTCTTGAGCTTCATATAAGGGAATCATACAGCATGAGCTCTTTTAGGGCTGGCTTCTTTCACTCAGCATGCTTCTGAGAGTCATTCATGCTCTGGCATGTCTCAACATTGGTTCAATTTTTTTGCCGAGCAGTATTCCATTGTGTAAATGTACTGCAGTCTGTTTATCCATTTGTCTATAGAGGAACATCTGGGTTGTTTCCAGCTTTGGGAGATTATGAATTAAGCTGCCAGGAACATTCTTGCACAAATCTTTCTGCAGTTATATGTTTTCATCTCTCAGGAGTAAACACCTAGGAATAGAGTGGTGGGATCATGGGTAGGTGGATGTTGAGTTTTTATAAAGCTTTTCCAAAGTTGTGTCACTTCACATTCCCACCACAATGTATGAGAAATTGTAGCCATTTTGGTGCATTTCTGCGATAGCTAATGATGTTGAGCAGTTTTTATGTGCTTATTGTATATATTCTTTTGTGAAGTGGCTGATAGAATTCCTTGCTCACTTTTGCTTTACGTGTTCTAAGAAGTCATTCCCTCTCTCAAAGTATTCTCTTCTATTTTCTTCTAGAAGCTGTGTAGTTTTAACTTTAGTTATTTAGGTCTATGCTCTATTTCAAATTAATTTTTGTGTATATGGTGATGGACAGGAATAAGTATGAGAACTCCTTTATTTTAGTTTTTACTTTTTATTGTGGCATAACTTGCATAGAGTCAAGTGCACAAATCTTAAGGGTAAAGCTCAAAATTTGTTACATATGTATACATCCATATAGCCACATTCAGATAATTTGAGGACTCCTTTTTAATGTAAAAAATATTTGTTAACCTCTCTATATTAGTATTATATTTAAGTAATAGTAAGGGTAGCTTTTGGCCATATTGAATTTTCTCAAACATATGCATCTGACAGCATATCACACACTTGAAGCCTGGGTCACAAATGGATTTGTAAGCTGCAGCAATAATTCTCTGGCTCCCCAGTGGTCTGCAGCTTGCAGTTGGGGGGCCTACAGACACAGTTTCTGTACTTAAGGAGCTTCTACTGTACGAGGAATGCCAGGAAATGCACTTGAATAAACCACATTGGCTTACAACCAATGACCCGTAACCATAAGAATGTTTTAAACCAGGGGTGTCCAACATTTTGGCTTCCCAGGGCCACACTGGAAGAAGAATCACTTTGGGCTGCAAGTAAAATACACTAACACTAACGATAGTTGATGAGCTAAAATAAAAATAAAAATAAAAAAGGTCGCAAAAAATCTCATCATGTTTTAAGAATTTGTGTTGGGCCGCACTCAAAGCCGTCCTGGGCCCCAGGTTGGACGTGTCTGTTTTAAACCAAGGGCCAGGGGCTTCAGAGAAGAAGCTGGAATGGAGAGTTTTTAGCCTAAAGATGGCTAGGCTTTTGGTAAATGGGGGTGATTGTAGAAGGTAATTTGCCAATGAGAAGAATGGTTAAAAATCAGTAAGTGCTTTAGTTAGAATCCAACTAAAACTAGATTAAGCCAAAAGAGAATTTTCTGGTTCTTGCAGCTGGGAAGTCTGGGGGTGCGGTGTGGTAGGTAGACTCTGGCTTCAGGTCTGGCTGGATGCAGGGGCTTTTACCTTTCTCTGTTTTCAGACAGCTTCCTCTTCCTCTCACGTATTAGACAAGAATGGTCACTAGTATACCCAGGCCCTCATCTCCTCAGCTCACCAACCTCAATCAAATGACTGCTGCTGCTTCTCAATATCTCCCTGTCCACTTTCAGGGGATACGCTGGCTGGCCTGTCTTGGGTCTAATGCCCACTGATGAACAAATCCTTGTGCCTATGGTAGATAGGACACTCTGATCGGCTAGTCTAGGTCACGTGTCACCCCCGGAAGGAGGCGCAGAACACCAAAATTGACAGCTCATTAGTACTTCACAGAGTTGGGGGGAAGTTCTTGCAAAGAATCAGGAGGAGGGATGATACTCGTAAAACATGCTGGACAGACAATATAGCGACTGTGTTTCACTACTAGGGAATGTGGGTTTAGCGTTGGAAATGTGAATGCGGAGCTGGTCAGGAGGAGGTCTTTGCTCTGGATGTTGAAGCACGGGCCTGGGATGTCTGTATTTTCCTAATTGGTAGAGTCTCTGGCCTGAGTGCTGTTCTCTGCAGCCCAAGAACTGTCTACTGAACAGATCCCAGGGCAACCCGAGCTGCCTGGTGTTTAGTGGCCACTTGAGATGTCACATAACCCCGGAGTGTGAATTGTGGGGTGTGTTGAATACGAAGGCAACACAGAGAACAGAGGCAGCTTTGTACAGTCCTTTCTGTGTCTGTCTTTTCAGTGCATCTTCTCTATCATATTTGAGGTACAGGCCCCTGGTAGCTACAAAGATGAACTACATAAGGATTAGGCATTTCTGTGCCATCATTTTGAATTGGAAGAGATCTTAGAGGTCATCTGGTATAGAGGTTAGCAAACTCAGGCCCACAGGCCAAATCACTTCCTACCTTTATTTGTGTAAGTACATTTTGAATGGACTGCAGCTTCATCCAATCAATGACACAGTCCAGGGCTGCTTTCATGCTATAGAGATTGTATGGCCTAGAAAGCTCAAAATATTTACGACCTGACCCTCTACAGAAAAGTCAACCCTGGCCTAGTATGACGCGCTCCCTACTCAATTAGGAATGTCCTCTACAACATTAACTTCACCTCTGATTCATGCCTAGGACCAGAAGAGACAATTCATGGAAAGCATGGACTATAGTCTGACGTATAATAAGCACTCCTTGTTAGCTAAGCAAAAGGCCTTCAATGGGTTATTAATACATAATACCTCTGTTCCCCTCTCCCAATGGAATGATCAAGAGGTGACTGTATCCTCACAGTGCCATATGTTAATTAACTTGTACATTTCAAGGGAGTTTCCCCAACACATTCCAATGTATTTCATTACTTAAACACTATTCAACATTATTGAGTATTTTCCCCATGCCAGGCATTGTGCTCATAAGCTTCTATGACCATTCCTTCACTCAGTGCTCCCCTAATATCCCCATCTTGAGAGGAAATTGAAGCTTGGGGGTAAATCAAGTCATGGAGGGCTGCACTGCTAATCAGTGGCTGAGCTGGAATTTGAACCCAAGTGGCCTGACTCCACAGCTGCAGTGCTTATCACGTACACTATCGAGGCATCTTGATTCAGTTAGTAACCTAGTTTTCAAAGTGTCGGTTCACACCATCTCAGAAATCAGAATCAGATAAAAGGTCCACTTGTGGGCACAAGAGCAGCCATGCCGGCAGTAATGCACAGCGGGCTACAGGACCACCCATCCTCCCTGCACCCCACGCTGTCCTACCTCTTCCACACGACCTGCACCACTGTGTTTAGCCTGCCTCTCGCTGCCTCTGGGCTCTCCAATCCATCAGGTATGTGTTGCCGGGGAGATCGTCCTAAATAATGCACAGATCTGGTCGGGTCACCGCTCAGCTCTAAGCCTCTCACGGCTCCTCATTGGCCGTAGGCTGTAACAAATACCCTCTAGCCTGGCATTAAAAATTCTCAAAGATCTGATCGTCACCCACTCGCCAGCCTTATCCCCTCACTGTCCACCTACTCGTCCTCTACAGAGTGTAGACAAGCTGGAGTTGCCGACACTTGCCCCAACACTCAGTGTCTGTTTATTTCGCCCTCCACCCGAGCCAAGAGCCCCGGATGCAGAAGTTGTGCAACGAGGCTTTGTGGAATGCTTGCTTGTGCGATGCGTGAATAAGCCCATTTGGAATGCTCTGTCCTTCCCTTCTGCTCTACCTAAAAAGAGTTCCTTCACTTCTCAAGGTCTTCTCCACATAGTACCCCCAGGTCTTCCAAAGGAACCTGGCCTGTCTTCCCCTTCACTCTTCCCTTCCCTCTCAACACCCATGGTGGCTTCTGCTCTATGTCAGTCACACATACATGTGTCTGCCCCTCCGTGATGGTGGAAGAAGGCCGTCTGAGGTCACGCTCCCTGTCCTGTGCATCTCCAGTCTCACAGTGCCCGGCATGTCGCTACACACAGCACAGGGATTTGTGTCACTGACCCAGGGAATGCGAGAGCAGCGCTGGAACATCCAACAGGAGACCAGCTACCCCACCCCATACTCCTCCCTGTCACCCCTATGACCGCCATCACAGTAAAACAGAGAGAGACAGTGACAAGGAGGAAGCAGGAAGGAGTGAAAGGAGGCCTCAGAGTCAGATCGCCATGGCCTCAAACCCCTGCCCCACCCCTTCCTAGCTCCTGTGACTGTAGCCGGGACTTCATCTTTGAATTTCATTTCCCTGTGATGCAAAATGGGGATAGAACTATTCCTCTTTAAATTCATCTATTCCTATATTCAGTCAAGGCTTCATTACTCATTAAATGTGAGATTTGGGGCCAACAACCCCTTCTCTGAGCCTCCGTTTTCTTTGTAAAATGAAGATGATATGAGTGTCTGCCTTGTAGGACTTGCAAGAGGGTTAACTGGGTTTATGTCTGTGAAGATCTTAGCGCTGTGCCCGGCATACAGTAAATGCTCTACAAACCTGAGCTGTTATTAGTGATCATCACTCTGTGTCAAGCGCTACAATGCATTTGGAGGACTCAGCAGTGAACAAAACAGATGGGGCTGTCACAGAGCCATCATGTGGCTTACAGTCCAAGGGGACAAGATACAGAAATGAAGAACAACTATTGGACAGAACAATTACTGGCTGGGGCAGGTTCTGTGAAGGATGGTGCAAGCCAACATAACATGGGGACCGTCTTTAGATTAGGGAATGCAGGCAAAGCCCAGGTAGGATTGTTGCAAAAATTAAAATATAATATATGCAAAACATTTACACTCAAATAGGATATAGTTGGAAAAGAATGTCTCTTGATTAGGAGGAGGAGAAAAAACTGATCAGAGGCTAAGGCATCTGGGACAGGGGCTGGGCTTGTCTTTGTTCATAAAATGCTGCCTCCCACACCCTTCTCCCTACATGAAATGGGCCCAGGGTCTGTGTCTACCCTTTGAAAGAGAGATTTATGGTCACTTGAGGTTCCTGTGCCATATAATCCGGCCATCGCAGGCTATTCTCCTTCCAGAACAGCACATGCTGACTGTGAAAATATCTAATTTTATGGTCACCTTGGATTGTCCTTGGACGGGCAGGGTCCGGATCCCTGGGCCGTTTCCCCAGATTTCCAAAGGCAGGAACAGGCCCCCGCTGCCCCGCTCCTGCACACTGAGAGCGGCCTGCTGTGGGAAGATTGGCACTTGGTGGAGGGTACTTCAGGTGCTTAAAATAGATCAACTGTGTCATTGGACTATTGCAACGCAGCCGTTTCATTGGCTCTGCTGGTGTTAGTGAGGGCAAAAGGCAACAGCCCATGGAGAAAGACCTGTTCTCTGCACAGAATTGAGCAGATGCGAGAAAGCAGCTTTGGAAACGACACAGGCAGTAGGGACTGGAAGTCTGCCAGGGGAGGGGGTGGGGCTGTTACAGGAGCACACGGCGGTCACCACAGCGCTAGGAGCCACGTGGAGGCAGGGTGCAGCCGGCCTGGATGTCTTGTCCGCCTGCTGATACACTTAGATAAGAGGCTAGAGACTTCTGGGCTTCAGGGCACAGTCCAACAGCCTGGTGTGAGCTTGTCAAGGGATCACCCACGCCCTCAGGTGAACACAAAACCAACCTGTGGGGCTGCCTCTGGCACCTCCCTGCTGCTCCTTCAGTGCCCGCTCCCTGGCATGTCCAAGTCCTTCCATCGTTCTGGCCGCTCTTTCCTGAGCACGCTCCGCTGAGTCACTGAACTCTGTGCTCCAGACACAGAGTTCTAATCAGGGTTCTGCAGAGCGGGGTCACGGCCTCTTTCTGTCCCTGCAACCTGGAACCACATTGCCCAGAGGCCCACATGGCTCCGTGGCTTCCTACTGAACTTGAGATCAATCCACCCGTCCCCAACCTTTTATTCCAATGGCTGCCAGGCCCGGTGTCGCAGTTGAGGAGGGGAAGCGTTCGAGTCACGTTGGGAGGCATGAACGACCAGATGTGGACACAGATGAACATGGGAGAGTGAAGGGAAGGACTACTGTCCACTCACAAACTTAGGTGACTGGGGACATGGAGGTTTTAGCAATCGACCAGAACCATAAAGTTGAGGCAGTTTTTTTTCCTCCTTTTTTCTCTTTAGAGAGAATATGTTTATTAAATTTTAGATTGAATGTAAATGCCTTGGAACCTCCAGACTGGCAACTTAGCAGATAGTCAGAAAGATGAACCTAGAGCTTAGTAGAGAGGTCTCTATGATAAAGAAAAAGACAGCGAGCTTTTCATGAATGAATTAATTCATCCAATATATTTTGAGCACTGACTGTGTGCCAGGCACTGGACTTTGCTTTCTATGAATTATGGGTTACCCCGAATTCGTCCAGAGAAATGAAGACAGTCTGCCCTCAACTGAAGAGATGATGTTGGCCTTATCCATGCTCTCACCTTTCTGTCTCAAGCAGGAGAAGTCCATACAGACAGAGGAGAGGTCATGAGTAGCCATATGGGGTCAATGTGTGGTCTCAGTAATCACCCCTTAGCTGGGTGGGTAGATAAACTGACCTTACTGTTAGGGAGCTCATGCTGTGGACCAGATGTCCTCAGCTGAACCAGGCATGTCCCCATATGCCGGAACATTCTCTGGAGCAGTTCAGCCTCCCAGGGTACCTTTCTTTGGGCTGGAAAAGGTGCCCAGAGCTAGAACTATTAATAGTTATCACGAATTTCCTTCCTTTGCCCTGTGCCTCATCCCCTACTACTAGGTTCCCCTGGAAACACAACTGACCTCTAGGAGACGGGGATGGGACATTGTTTGCCCAACTGTATCCAACAGGATATGATATCTCCCTTCTGGGAATGGCTCAGCTGGGGAAATAAGGACATGCAGTAGAGTTCTGCTCACTTCAGGAGGACTTTAATAGCATGGCAGGCAGTGTTAATCAATTGCTAACTCCAGACAGGACTTCCTTTCATAATAATTAACAGATACGCTGCAGTTTCTGCATCACTGTGTGAACATACACTTCTCCGTGTCTGAGAGTACATCAATCACCTGCTAGACGGGGAGTTTAAAAGTTCAAATGCTTACAATAGCAAGGTGACATAAACACATTAAGCTTAATAGGAAGCGGTGGCAACTGGGGCATATTAGATACCGGTACATGTCCCACTGAAAGCAGGCAATCCTACTGGCTCTTGTCACATGGGAAAATAGGGCCAGGGTGCAAGATCTTCCAGTGTCACTTTTAATCCCAATTTTTGATTTCCCTGTTTCCTAATGTTGGCAAATAATTCACATTCATTGAAAACCTTGTGTAGGGCAGATGAAACATGTCCTACCATGCTGGCCACCAGCTGGCCCATTTTGCTAGGCTTGCTTGATCCATGAAGGCAAGGGCCACATCCGTTATATTTACTGCTGTGTGCCCAGACACCAGGCCCTGAGCAGAGTTTTTTCTGGCCAGTCAATATTTGTTGAGTGAACAAATGAGCAATCCAATTCTTATTCCCCATGTTGGACATTCCCAGGAACTTGGCAGACTGAAAACCAATACCATGACTATAAATTCCGTTACACTATTGAAATGTGACAGTGGTGCATAATGACCCGAATGGAGGGTCCGGTGGGGAGTGTGTTTCCTGCAGACAGATGGACTGGACAGCAAAGCCACTGTGGTTTTCCCTGCTGGGGATCTCCTACCTATGAACTCCTCCCTCCTGGGTCTCGGGGGGAAGACTCCATGTCCGCTGGTCAGAGGTGGTGAGATGAGGGTTTAAACATCAAGACCCGGCAGATACCCTGCGTGACGTGCGTGTTGGAGAATCACCTCTCCGCCCCCTATGCTACCCTGGGGAATGGCTGATATTCAGGGGAAACCCATCCATAGGGAAGTCTTACACATGATGTTATGGATGGAATTGTGTCCCCCTAAATTTATATGTTGGAGTCCTAACCCCCTGTACCCCAGAATGTGACCTCGGAAATGGGGTCTTTAAAGAGGTAAGCGAGCTAAAACCAGGTCATTAGGGTAGCCCTAATCCAGTAAGACTGATGGCGTCCCCATCAAAAGGGGAAATTCGGACACACGGAGGGAAGACAATGTGAGGAGACACAGGGAGAACACCAGGGCAGGGGCCCGCGGGCAGGAGGCAGCACGTGGCACGTGTGAGGCTCCCAGCCTCGAGGATGAGCCGGCGCTGGGTTTTGTGCTAAGGAAAGCCCGGCCTTCAGGAGCTCTGGGGGTTCCGACCCAGGTGAGGAGCACAGCGTTCACGGGACACAGCACTGGCTTGGGTGCTCAGGCACCCTGGGCTCAGCTCCGCCTCCCGTGGACCAAGGAAAGAGGCCCGAACAGAGTGTCTTCATGGCCCTTAGAGGGAACCAAGCCTACCAAAACCTTGTCTTTGGACTTTTAGCTTCCACAACCACGGGACAATACATTTCTGTTGGTTAAGCTGCCCAGAGTGCCATAGTTTATGGTAGCTCTAGCAAACTAATGCACAATTTTTATTGGATTTATAGACACTTGTATGCCAGGCACTGTTTTAAGCAATTCACCATTATTAACTTACATATTCTTTGTCGCAACTCTATGAGCGAGGTGCTATTATTATACCCTCTGTGATTATCACTCGAACTGAGGAGCTGAGGAACAGAGAAACTGAGTGCCTTGCCCAAGGACACACAGCAAGGAAAGGGCAGGGCTGGAATCTGAATCCAGTTATTTCTTTCCATTCTGTGCCCTTCAAGAACTGCAGGAGAACAGTTTAATTAGTGAAATACCCAAAAAGTAAAAGGTGCTCACACACTTCTGGCTGTGTTCTGTCCTTTCACAATGGGATCTGCCTAATGTTGAGTATCAGCCCGCTGTTGACCATTCACAACAGCGATGTTATCTCCCACAAGATAAAGCTTTTGCCAGATAGGAAAGTTAGAGTTCAGAATTGATATCACTTCCTTTATGCAACACAAGGACTCTTGAAATCACATTGTGATTTGCAGAGATGTGTTATATTCATTATATTGTTAAATAGTTTTAAAATGGTTCCTTACATTATTCCTCTAACCCCGCCCCCCTTAGCCTCAAGTAACCATTTGTTAACAACTGCTTCATTCATTTGGAAAGTACTGTTTTAAAAACAAAACCTCTATCCTTATAAAATACACAATCATCTCTATTTTATCTGTTTTGCAAATTTAGAATTTCTTTAGAGAGCATCCTACTGTGCTTGTGTTGTAATGGAACGTTTTTCTCAAGGAATTCTTTGAGTTCCTGACCCAGGCAATGACATTAGCAGAGGAAGGTCATCAGGGTCCCTGTGCTGGGTGTCTTCACCCAGTTCCCCTTCTCCATCCCGCAGTGTACCCCGGGAGGCTGCCCATGATGGGCCCACCCACTGCCTTCCGGGTCCTCTGGCTCTCCGTTGGGCTGGGCGAGCGGAGAGCACTGTAGGAGATCCAAGGGAGGGAGCAGACAGGTCAGGGAATGTCCTCCCCAGGCTCCTTCCCTGGGCTGTTGCCATGGGCGGGTGGCCTTTCTGGAGCCAGAGGCCACAGCTCCTATTGGCAGTCCTTACGCTACAGCTTGCTGGGTCCCTGTGCTGTTGCCAGCCTCCTACTACCGGGCCATCCTGGCTTCTCCTTGTTTGTTTCTCTGCACCTTTCTCGCACACTTGCAAAGACTCCTATTTAACTCCCCTCAACTGGCCCATCTGTTCCCTGCCAGGACCCCGAGAGACTCTTCTTCTCTACCCTACAATGCACTCAGGTGCTAGGCCTTGCAGACTTTGTTTTCTGAAGCATCTTTCCCCCTTATTGCTGTTCTTACAACCATCGCAATCCTGGCCTTGAGACTCTTCCTGGACTAAAGTAATTGCCTCTCACCTAGAAGCCTAACGTCCTGCCTTGCCCTCTTGGACCCAGGCCAGCCAGGTACACCACGGGTTAATGAGCTTCCTGAAAACTCGGGCTTACCTATGCACAGGACGCCTGCTGGCAATAGCAGCACAACAGGCTGATTCTCTTTCTTCTTTCCTTTTTGGAATTTCTCAGTGGCAGTTGTTGTTTTTAATTTTAAATTATTTACTTAGTTTTTTTCAGTTACAGTGACTATTCAGTATTATTTTATATTAGTTTTGGGTTATAGCACAGTGATTAGACATTTATATAATGTATGCAGTGCTCCCCGGATGTCTGGTACCCACCTGCCACTGTCCACAGTTGTTGTGACATTATTGACTGTGTTCTCCATGCTGTACTTTACATCCCCGGGACTATTTTGTAACCAATCTGTATTTCTTAATCCCTTCACCTTTTTCTCCAGCTCCCCCACTCCCCTCCCCTCTGGCAGCCATCACTTTTCTGTATCAATGAGTCAAAACAGGCTAATTTTCAACCAGAGGGTTTGGCTCTTATCATACCATGATTCCAGAACTTTGTTCTACTCAGTGGCCAACTCAAGTTCAGGTTCAATTTCATTCCCTGAGACCCAGTGCCAATGAGTTTCTCATGTTATTTCACTTAACCCTCACAAACAACTTTGCACATTGGCATTACTGCTCACATGTTATAGATGATAAAACTCAGGCTCAGAGATGTGATCTATCCTGCTCTAGATCACGGAGAGAGTACACCATAGATCTTGCATTTGAACTCAAGAATCCATACCCCAAGCTCAGTTTCTTACCACCCCAGTGTGGGGTTGCTTGACTCATGACACCTCTGTCGGGGCTGCATGACCCCTCAATACTGTTTTCTAACAAAACAAAGTCCACTGCAAACAAGCAACTCATTGGCATGCCAGTCCATGACAGAGACCAGGAGCGGGGCCTAGGGCAGGAGGAAGCCGAGGAAATGAGAGAGGAGGCCCTTGGCACCATTGTACGTGGTACGCTTGAGGCTCCCAGCCTGGAGGATGAGCTGGCGCTGGCGTTTGCCCAGCATTCGGGAGCTCTGGGAGTTCCAACCCAAGTGAGGAGCACAGCGTTCACGGGACACAGAACTGGCCCTGGTGCGCAGGGTCTCTGGCGCTCCAGGGTCAACATAGTCCCCCTGGCTTTGAACCTAGAGGCTTGGGACATCTTGGGGCCCGTATGCAAATGGCAGACACTGCCAGGGAATAATAAAAAAATGTACTGTTGCCTAAGAATATGCACATTAGGTGGAGGTGCCCTCACGGCTCTGGGGACTGTGTGAGAGTGAGGGGTCTGCGGTCAGGGGAACAGCTCGTGTCGCATGAATGCGTGTGTGAGGACACAGACAAGGCTCTGAAGGAACAGGGCCAAGGTGTCAGACAGCATACACCAGGGGTGTTAGCTGGACTAGGGGGCTGAGACGGCTTAGGCAGCTCTTAGGGTGAGGAGGCCAGCCTGGGGAAGCGGGGGTGGGGTGGTGGGCAGAGGGACTGGTGCTGGAGGGAGGGGGCTGTCCGGGAGGAAGGGACAGCGCAGGCAGAGCTGGCCAGAGCAGGCCCTTAGAGGGAATGGAAGGAGGCAGACGTGATGGGGACGTGGGAGGCCGGGCCAGGCCCCAGGAGACCCCATAGGCCTTGCTGACGGGTTTCCTCTCGCATTTTTGCGGGGCGGGGTAGTTCCCTGGCTGGAAATCGAACCCAGGTCGTAGCATTGAGAGCACCGGAGCCTAGCCACTGCACCACCAGGGAGCCCCCTTCCTCTCACATCTTAAGCAAAGCCTGAGGCAGAGGGTGGATGGAGGATAAAGGGAGCTGGAGTGCATGAAGGGACACCAGCTAGGTGGCCGCCTTGGTAGCTCAGAAGACGAATGATAGATCCTTGGAATTAAGTTGGGTGCGGGCGGCAGGAAGGAAAGTCTGGGTGCCAGGGCGCCCCCAAAGAGGCCATAGTGGACAGGATGGCTGTTTTCCTTGCCTTCCCCTGAAGTTCTCTGCCCATGGGCCTGTCCTGTCTCAGTATTAGCCCGGGGGTCCTAACCCTGGTGTCCTGCTCACGCCTTTGGTGTCTTTTCTCTCCACAAGGAGCTCTCCTTCCCCTCCCTTGTTGCCTCTGAGGGCCAGACCCCACCTGCTACATTCTGCCAGTTCTGAACCTGCACCCCCCCTCCATCATCTCCAAAGTTACCCCTTTCTCCCTTCCTGCTTTGTGGGGTCCTGACGCTCCGCTAGATTTCAGAAGAAAGGACTGTGATGCAACTAAAGTGCACACTGAGGTGTCGCTGGCTGAGCACTCCCCGGTTTTTGCCATCTGAGACATGTGTTTCTTATTAATAAAAATAACGTCCTTATGTTTGTTAAGCATTTTCTCATAATACCATCTAATCCTCAAAATCACACTTCTGGAATTCCTCTCAATTTATGACCCAGCTATGACGTCTGCGAGGTTGTGACCTGCTTGCTAATGTCAGAAAGTCAACAATGACAACAGCTCAAACGACCACCGCAGTGACGATGGCAGTCTTACCACGCGATGCCAGCTACATCCATCTCCTGCCGCTGCCATTTTGCAGACGAGACAGTCATGCTGAGGACCACACAGCCAATAAGTGATAAAAGCCAAGACCGCAGCCCCTGGCTCCCCTTCTGCAGGCGAACTGATTAGGAACTTAATAATAAGCTCATGCTTTGCCCCCCACTTCACGGTGACATCTGAACCCCAGATTAGGACTGGTATACCCTGTCAACTTATTGTGCATCCAAGTGCCTCCCATAGTCCACCATTAACTCCATGACTTGAGGAAGCTAGTGAACATTAGCTCCCAGCTCGCACCTATAAAACTGGAGGAAGCGCGCCCGTCTCGCAGGACGGGCGTGAGGGTGTGGGGAGGTCAGGCAGGTCGTATGCGTAGCACAGTGGCTGTGGAGCGTGAGGACCCAGTAAATGGAAGTAAAAGAAAAAAAAAAAACTACGTAAGAATTTTTCTTAGGTTCAATTTCAGGCATGAGGATTAAGTTGAGAGGAAGAGGAGAGCATTTTTGCTCAGATCAGGTCACCCCAGGGACGGCCCGCCAGCGCCCTGTCCTCCTGCCCTCATGACCCCGTCACTCCTTCCCTCCCGGAGGTCTGATTTCTTCTCTCCATCTGCAGACTCCCATGTCGGGAGGGGCCTCAAGGAGGATGGAGCCCAGACCCCGAGCCCTGCACAGTGTCCCTCAGGTGGCCCTTTAGAGAAGCACTTCCTGCCATGGGGACCTCAGGGGCCCCAAGTCTGCCCAAGGCATTCTACTCTGTCTTCCACCACTCCTGGGAAACAAACACGCTCTCCCTAGTTAGAAAAAGTATATGAGGTTGAAATGACATTTTTTGGTTAGTTTTCATCTTCTGTAGGATTCCATTCAATTGGTCATTATTTCTTTAAAAAAAACTGCAAGTAAAATCTCTGTTTCATTCTTGCAAGAATACCCCGTGTTGCTAATAGGACAAGAGTCCCTCCCTTCTGATTCCAGAGAAGAAAAGGGCAGGGCCAGTTGCTTGTTTCTTTATTTCTTACTTCCTTGAAAAATAGATGAGTTATTTTCTCGTCTGTCATTTAGTGAGAAAGGACTCCGAGAAATACAATTTCTCCTAGAGACAGGGACGTGACAGGCCGCTCACGTCTTTATTCGTCCGAGAGCACCCAGATGCAAACACGTGCCCCACGACGTGGTCTGCTCTACAGAATTTTGCTCTTTCCCTCAGCCCAGGGAGGAGCCAAAGCCCCGTCCGGGCTGGCACAATCAAGAGGCACATTCTTTGGCTGTAAGAGGCAGAGCGAGTCCAGCCTCACTCGCTTGTTTAGCAGAGCTATGTCATACACAAAGGAAGGCGGCAGCGAGATGAGTCACACACGTACGTAGTAAATAAATACATTTCATTTCCACCTCAGTGGCTTTCGCTCTGTTTTCCTTTCCTCCATGCCAACGGCCTTGCCATGGAGGGAAGGTGAGGAAATAGTGGGTTTGGGCTGGACGTCGCCTGGGAAGGGATCGATTTTTCTGGTCTTGCTGCTCAGCTCTAGCTTTTTAAAAGGAGAAACTTGTGGATTCTTCCATTCAAAGGGTCTTGAATTCAACCCCTCTCATTCCACGGAGGAGCAATCTGGGACCCAGAGAGGGGTGGATGGGAAAGTCATAGACCCCAAAAGTGTCTACTCCTCTGAGTCCCCTGGTTCAGCAACCCCACCTGCTGCTGCAATGACCCAGGCAGGCTCAGCTGATGAGGGAGGAGCAGGTGGGACTTGACCCAGAGCTCCTCTCCAGGGTGGCAGCCAGGCCACTTGCCCCAGCAGGTGCCCATGGTCGAAGGGCCTACACTGCAGAGAAATGGCCTGGGCCTCTTGTGTTTCTGACTGTTTCTCCACAGCCGGGGCCCAGCCTGGCAGCAAAATGTCTGGTCCTGGCTCTGCACAGCAGTGGTTGCCTTTGGCTTGTTGGAGACCTTGGCCAAAGGGCTCCTCTCCTTTCCCTCCTTCTGGGGAGGGCCGAGCTATGTGGAGAAATTAGATCTGGGCCCACGGGGCTGCAGGCACTCAGGAGAGGATATTTTACAATCTCCAGACCCAAAGGTGGCTCCGTGATGATTTGTTTCTCAAACTGCTGGTTCCCATCCCACGGCCTGCTCACCTCCGCCCACCCACCGAGGGCCAGCCTCCCGGCTCCTCCGGCTCCAGGACACGCGGAGCCCTCCACGGCTTCCCAGCTGTGGGCAGGGAGGTCGCCTCAGAGCCCCCCCAGTCAGACAATGGCCACACTACTGCTTCCGAGGCCTTCGCAGGCATCGCCAGAAGGAAGCAGGCAGGCAGGCTTCCTCGCACAGGCACCTGACGCTGCCGGGAAAACATCAGCAAAATTACCACGAAAAGCTGGACCCAGATTCCTCTGCAGGGAATCACAGAACGGACCAAGGAGTCCGGGGGCCATGTGTCCCCATGTCAGGCTTCCTGCCTCCTTGCAGGCAGCCTCGGAGCAGGCTCCTGCACCTCCCGCCCCCACCCTGTTCCCATGGCAAAGGAGAGGAGGACCCACTTACTGCTCGTGTTCATGGTGATGCCCTTGCAATGGGTCTTTCATTCAACACGGAGGCCCCAGCGGCTCTTAAAATCTTGCGATCTTCCCGATCTTCCGACCTCACTCATCACCTGGGGGGTGAAAAGGCAGTCCGGTGGCAGTTCCGTATCCTCAGGTGCTCTCTCTCCCTCTGCTGTCCCCTCTCAGTCTGGGCTGTGGCCACTGGCCTTGAAGGCTAGTGGACTCATAGGCGCAGGTGAGCGCAGGCAGGAGGCGGCGGCGGCGGAGGGGACACGGGCGCCCCGGTCCTGCTGCCCCTCGGACCCGAATCCGGGGCAGCAGCGGGGCTGGCAGCGCCTGCTCGCGCGCACCCCCAACTACTCCAGCCCAGCGGCTCGGGAGCCCAAGGGGGTGTGGACCACGGGGAGGCAGGGCGGGGGCAGCGCGCGGGGCGCCGGCTCCTTTGGGCAGCGCGTCCCCGCCCGGCTTCAGGAAGCGGCGGCCCGCCCCGGGACCCACCTCTTGGCCAGCGTCGGGAGCCAGAGGCCCCTGCCCGGGCCCCTGCGATCGGTTCATGAATCCTGGTCCTCGTCTGGGGTCTCGAATTCCAGGGCGAGCAAAGCGAAATAAGAGAGCTCGACATCCATGATGCGGGCTCGCCGGGTGGCAGCGCGGGGGGCGCGGCCGCTCGCTGCTGCCACCTGCTGGACGCGCCGGCGCCTGTCCAGGCCCCGCCCCGCCCGCGCTTCCCGGCGGGTCTGCTGTGTGATGCGGGGATGGGAGGGACCCTGGGGGGGACCCTTGTGTCTTGAGACCCTTGAGCTCTTGTTTCCCTCCCTCGGTTTTGGGGCCTACGGGTTAGACTGTGACAAGGAAATAAAGTAATCCTGGGAGAGGCTGCCGAAGAAGGGACTGGCTTTGTAGGAAGACTTCCTTCTAACCGGCTCGGTCAGCACCAGGTCACTGCTCCCTGCCCCGTCTTCTTCCTGTGTAGACCGAGGACGGGGGCGGGGGGACGGCAGGCAAGGGGTGGGGGCGGGTGGGCAAGTGGATGGGACCCGGAGGGCTTCCCAGGCCTCCTAAGGCGTGTCCCTCTAACCCACCCCTTTATGCCCCTTATCACTGATTCGTTTGTTACAATTGTTTATCATCTCTCTTCCCCACTAGGGTGTTAGTTCCATGAAAGCATGGGTCTTGTCAGGGGGTTCACCGCTGAGCCCCCCTCCTCCCTCCCCCGTACCTAGAACAAGTGCGGGGCACACGGTGAGTATCAGTAAATATTTGTTGACAGAATGCCCAGGTCTTTTCAGGATCTAATAATGCGTAGCACTCAGAGTGGAAGGCCTAGGAACCCCCACTTTGAAACACCCCACTTCTGAGGCAGAGAGGAGGTTACGTGGCCTCATGACTCAGTCTCCCAGGCCCACCCAGGGTTTGTATGGGCAAGTAGCTCTTGTCTAAAAGTGTTCTGTGTAGTTTTGGTTTTGTAATTAGTTCTTGTAGGTGTGTATTATAGAAACCTATATTCTGATTTTTGGGGGTCATGATTAATTCACTGGGGTGGGGTTCTTTACATTCCTCTACTTACCCTGTCATCTTCTGATCCTAATTCATGATCACAGAAGCATGACGTTTGAGTGTAGAAAAACAATACTGAGAGGACACATGATCCTTGTCTATAGAATGACTCTGGCTAGAGCAGGTGTTGAATCAAAAAGCTGTCAACACTCGCATCCCCAGCATATAGACAAGAAACAGGGGGTCAGGGAGGCTTAACTACCTGCCTTAGGACACACAGCATCTAGTGACAGAACTGGACCAGATCTCATTTCTAGCTTGGTCCCATGTAAGAGTGATTCAGTGCATCAGAGTCTGGGATGGCCATGTGTCCACCCAGATGACAGGGTAAGAGTAGGTAGCCTCCATCTTAAAATTTGGAAACAACATCTTTTAGGTAAGTATAATGTTTCTGCCTTACACGAGGTGAAAAAAATGGATATGGTCATGACTTCAAGATGTGATAGTGATTGAAGAACCTTTAGAGAAATTTAAGGGTCAGTGAATTTGAAATACATTTTGGTAGCTTAATAGAATGTTTCCACAGGAGGGGGGGCGGGACGGATAATGCTAACCTCCTCCTAGTGGTTCTCAAATTTCTGATGGTGCAATAGTTGCCTGTAATATCTGCAAAAATGCAGGTTCCCAGGCTTCTGACTCCTTGGTCTGCATTTCAACAAGTATCCCACACAATTCACAGACCACTCTCTGCTACCGAAAAAGGCAGAAGCCTAGAATAGCTTTTAAAACATAGTAAGTGATTAATAAATGTTTAAATCATTTCAAAAGGCCTCTTTAGAGGCTCCTACATTTTCAGATTGGGGTTCCTTATTCGACTCCCTTGTTGCATTGCATCTTGCTAGCTTCTAACACTTGGGAAAAGGTATTTTTTAGCCTGGGAGAAAGTTCAGGTAAATTAAACATGTAAAATTAATAAGACTGTTCAGTAAACATGTTTAGTTATTATCCAAAGCTTCAATGTTTAAAAACGTTCAGATTATGAGACATAGGCAAATAAAAGCTTGATAGTCATTCCTTAACTTATTCACTCAGCAATCATTTATTGAATATCTCCTTTGTGCTAGGCCTTGTGCTGGGAGGTCAGAGGTCCTGGGGAAATAGTGGTGAATGGCACAGACAAGGACCATGCCCTCCTGGAGCATACGTTTTATTTTGTGGGTGGAGGGCAGGAGGTAGGCAAAAATTCATTAAGCAAAACATAAATGTTAGGTAAACCCAATGATGCCTTGGTTAAGAGACAAGGGAAAGTTTCCAGCTTGGCTGATTTTCAATCCTAGCTCTGTCACTTACTAGCTATGTGTGACCTTGGGCAAGATACTCAGCTCCTATGAGCCTCAAACTCTTCATCTGTAGAATGGGTATGATGGGATACCTACCTCTTGAATTGTTGGGTGTATTAAAACAGTGTATGCATCATGAATGAAAATTATGTATGCCAATTATTATACCTCACTTACACCCACCCTGTCATTTTTCTACCTATGTAGACCTGTGGGCCGTTCCATAGAGTGGTGGCCATGAAAGTAGGCCTCAGAATTTTCCAGCTACAGGGAACCTAATTGACCAGGTCTTTTTGTCTAGGGTTCTTTTTCATATTAAATCCAGCTGGCTGCTGATGAATTCAGCTCTTTGGAGAGACCGTTGAGCCTTGGAACACTCCGAGAGCCCCAAATAGCTTCTGTGTGTGTGTGGGGGGGAACAATCTGCATAATTATAAAGATAGGAAGAAAAGGGTTCCAGGGAGCTGAAAAAGCTATACCGGTGAGGATGTCCACAACAATGGAGGCAGGCGGGAAGGATGCAGGAGGAAGTGGGGGGTGGGATTCTCCATAGAACCGGCTGTGAAAGTCATCAGAAAAGCAGAATCTTGGCTCTGCCCTTGCAGGAGGATGGACCTGAGCAGCACAGAGCAGAGGGCCCCTTTGTTTGGAAGTTTGTTTTGAACTTTGAGACTCCAGAATGGAGATAAACACGTCTCCCTTGGAAATAAGCAAACGCTCCTGCGTGTTGGAAAGCCAGGTGGCAAAACCATTGGAAGGCAAAGTTCCACCTTCTTCACGGGGAAAGCGGAAAGCTGTGGGGGGCCAGCTTCACCCAGGCTGCTGCCGGGCTGAGCCCACGATGCTTTTCTTCTGCTCTAAGAGCTGCCATCTTGCCCGAGTTCTGTCCCTAACCGGAGTCGTCTCCAGCTCTCCTCTCCGCTCTCTTGCCCCCGTCCTTGATGGACTAACACAGGCCTAGGGCCCCAACTTTTCTTTCCAGTTGCCTTTCTCTCATTTCCACGCGGCTCCATGCTACACCCTGTCCTCCACATTGCCTGCCCCCTCCACACCCCACTCCTGCACTGCGCTTACGGGTTCATGAATGCACTCTCCTCCTTCCTCAGCTTGAATACAAAGTCCTTCCAACCTATGAGCCCTTCCATCCCTAGACTACTTGAATATCCCACCAAGAATGAGTGCTGTAATTTTTGAAAAATAATATGTAGCTGCTCACAACATGAGACATATCTACATGTAGTAGTGGGAGGAGATTTTCATGGTATGTGATTTAAAAAGAAAAGGGCAGAAAAGTATATACTGTGTGTTCTTCAGGATCATGTATATTGGTGGGCACATGTATTTATGCACCATGACCCATATACTGTATAATGTAAAGAATGTATGGAATACATATACTATAATAGATTATATTATCTAAAATAGTTCAATCATTCTTTTACAAATATGTAGGACTACATATGCATAGAAAAGACCTGCAAGGACACACCCCTAATTACCTTGGGTCAAGGTAGACCTTTGGGTTATGTTGGTTTCACAAAAATCATTTGAACAAGTCCAAGATTTTGGCAAACATTTATTTGAAGAGCTAAAGTTTTTATAGTTCATTCCTCCATTTGTTCATTCATTCATTCAACAACTTCTAATTGAGTGCCAACCGCGGTGCCTGGGGAAGGGAAGGTACGTAAATAAACGTATAGATGTACGATGACACTCTGTGAAGTTAGCCAAGGGAGGGCAGTAACAGACACTAAAAGAGAGATGTCTCTTCAACAGGTGACATTTGAGTGGAGGCAGAAGAAGGAGGAGCCATTCTGAGTCGTTTGGGTTCGGGGGAGGGAGGAGGAAGGAGAGGGTGCAGAACTAAGCAGCCATAGGTGGTGGGTCTTCTTTGTGACATGCTCAGTGAGGTGCAGATGGTCAAGACCACGTTCAGGATTAGCGGGCCCAGGATGGAAGTGGCTGCACGGGGCTGGGAGGTCAGAGGTCCTGCTTACTGTCCTGATGCAGCAGGATGTGAAGAAACCTAGTTGTGGGATAACATGGTCTGAATTAGAATCCTGCTGTGTGACCTTAGGGAAGTGACTTACCCTCTCTGGGCCATAGGTTCCCCATATAAAGCAGAGATCGTAGCAGTACCTACCTCACAATGAGTACTGGTCACAATGACGGAGACAACGGCTTAGCACAGTATCAGCCGTCTAGTAAGTGCTCATTCACTTGAGCTATCATGTGTCTCGAAACAACCTGACTGACTCGTAAGGTGATCCCGCCTGGGCCAAGGTTTCACCGTTTATAATGGAGGATCAGACCAGATGGTGTGGAGGTTCCATTCACGCCAGTGTTCTTGGTTCTAAGTGTCCTGTGGTTGGAGTTTGGCAGAAAGTGTGACCATGTGCTGGGCTGGTGCAGGGACCTTTGATCCCTCAGGGGCACTGCTGGTTTGTGTTGAGACCCAGGCGGACTTCCCACCAGGAGACGGTGCTTCGCGTGGTGCTCCCTAACCCGCATCTGTGCCCCTGGCCTCCCCGGAAAGTCCTGGAACCTCAGTGGAATTAGCAGGACACAGGCCTGTTTCTCTGGCTGTGACAGCTTCGTGATGGGGCCATGCTTTTCCTCTTGTTCCTCACATGGTTTTGTGGAGAAATATTAAAAAAAAATATCAAAGGGGTTCCCAAGGACTTTGGGAAGCTTCTGGGGGAACAAAGGAACAGGCTTTGAGATCACAGTGTTGGGGGAGCTCCGGGCAGACGGTCGCACCGCGGGGTTCTGCTGGGGCCTCGCGCTCACCTCCGACCGCAGCCCCAGCCTCCTCCCTGCCCGCCTCCTACCAGCAGAAGCAAGGCGCTGGGGTGCAGGCAGCTCCGGATGGGAACCCAGAGAGCTGAGAGCGGGACCGTGCCCCGCTATTCCCTCGGCTGAGCTGCTCCTGGCTCGGTTTCCATATTGGCATCGACAAGGCACCTCAGCGAGACTTCTTTCCTACTTCCCGCTTTGCAGATTAAGAGACCGAGTCTTGTTGTTCACCGATACTTTCTCTTCTGCCTCCAGGTCTGCTGGCAGCGCCCTCCTCTGCTCTGCTCCCCTTGGATATAAATGGTCATTTCTAGTCATTTCTTCAAGATTCCCTCATCCCGCCCTCTCCTGGGAGCCATCCTCTGCTCACCGCTGGCAGTGACTGCCCAGGTCACTCACTGGGGGACCTACCTTGTCTCAGGCCACCTCACCCTGCACAGAGGGATTCCCTGGCTTCCCAGCGAGTTTGCCCATCTTGTGAACTTGGCACACGCTGTTTCCTACACCGGGCTGGCTCTTCTATTGCTTTGCAAAGCTGGAATCTCTTCATCCTCCAAGTCTTGGCTTAATTGCCACCTGCCTGGCAAGGCCTTCCGTGACCCGCTAGCTAAAGTATCCCAGGGAGTATCTTGAATTCATGGGTTGGGTAAAAGCCTCTCAGATAGCATGGACTTATGCATCTCTTCTCAGAATTCAGTGAAATTAATGGCCATGGCCTCTTCTTGTAAACTTGGCTGTCTTCCCTCTTTATTCATTTGGCTCTTTAAGACTAAATTCTGTCTCTGAATATGGTCTTCTACCAAATCCTTTAGAATCTGCTGAGAATGCATGCCTCTTTTAGTTATTAGGATTATAAATGGGTCTTCACAGCCACATAGCCGGGAGGTCCGGTGTTGCCCTGTGCAAGAGAAAAGCACTGGGAATCAGAGGACCTGGGTTCTGGGTTTGTCCTCACTTGGCTGTGTGACCTTGGGCAGCCAATTAATTCTTGTTTGCTCAGTCTACTGTAATGAATAACAATGTCCATTAAACATCATTATCATATGTATAATATTATAACTATCCCTTTGCTGTGAATATCGGGATTGTTCTAGGAATGAAATGAGGACTGTGTACTTTGTAAAACTAAAATCTGTACAAAGGAGGTCCTCATTATTTTTCTTCCTTTCATTATGAATTAGAGATCCAATCTCAGGCATTTACACAGAATTAGCCGAAGGTGACATCATATCCCCTGATATCCAGGAAAGGCACGGAAAAGGGCAAATACAAGTCAGTGGAATGTGTGCACCAGTCATCTCTCCAGGAATGCCCGTACAAGGCATTGCAGTGCTTGGAGTGACACGTTGAAATCCACAGGCCTCCTGCATGCACCTTGTAACTTCTGAAAGGGAACTGCACCCTGCTTGTGAGAGCACCCCACAGGCTTGCTACTCGGAATCATGGAGCTCTAGATTGCCATCTCTGTGAGAGAGTTCTGAGCGTTCATCAGAAATAAGTCCCACGGGCATTGGGAATCGGCGTGCAGGGAGTTAATGGTGAGGGCAGTAATGACAAGGGAAGGTCTCTGGGGTCTAGACAACCACTCGGTGCTTAGAAATTCCCACGACTGATTCTGCTTCAATTTGGGAACTGCATCTAAGAGTGAAGTCCTTCATCTGCCGTAGAGTAACACTCACAAAGCAGACAGCGAGGAGATTTCATTGCCGTGTTATTTTGTCATACAAAGAAAATTGGAAAGAGCTTAAATTACAGTTCATAGAAAGATAAACTGTAGTACTTCATACCAAGGAATATTACATAGAAATTAGCAAAATGGAGTAGGTGCTTATGTAATAACCTGGAAAGCTACTCAAGACCTATTATTGTCTGGTCGGGCAGAGAGAAGTTGCAGAGCTATTACTGATAGTATGCTACAATTTATGGAAATGAACCCATAAAAATCACACTGCCTTTTCTAGGAGTACACACATAAGCATTTTAAGGCATAAAGAACTGTCTGGAACACTCCTCACTTAACTGATAATAACAGTATTTAGCTTTAGATGGGACAGAGATAGAGGACTGACAAGATGACCAGAATTGGAAGAGAGGAGTTTAAGGGACATTAGCCATAAGGACCATATTTTATTGTCACTTTCTTTTTTAATAATGAAAACATATTCATGAGTTTTTGCATAGTTAAACACGAATCATAGAAAGATTAGCCTTAGGCTCTACTCGCGTAGCCCTTCCTCTGGGCTGGCAGGGCTAGTTCGTGCCCCTCGTGTGAGTCACAGTGACAAAGGGAAGGGAGAGGTCCACTTTCCACTCTTCTGCCGTCCAGCCACTCTGCTCCTGGGGGCTCTGTTGGCCTTTGGAGCCCTGTCTCATGCTGAGTCCTGAGCACGAGCACAGTGTGGCCAAGGTCCGGCATGGCAGGGACCTCCTGTCACTGGCCTGGTGAGTCCACATGAAGGAAGGGCCTGCCCAGCACGGTTGACACAGAGCCATGCAAACTGTGAGCCTGGAGGCTCTGGTTTGAATCTCAGGTCCGCTTCCACCTTCCGGGGGACCTCGGGCACGTGCTGCGTCCTCAGCAGCTGCCTCGCCCACCGTTGTGGCCTCCTGTCCCGGCAGCTCCCCCTTGTCCACTCTGTTCCAGCCACACGGGCTTCCTGTCTGTTCTCTCAGCCTCCCACGCCTGCCTCGGGCCTCTGTGCCTGCTGATCCTTCTGACCAGAACCCTCTTCCCTCTGATTTCCAAGTGACTGGCTCCTTCTTGTGGTTCAACTCTCATCTCTAGCGAATGGTGCCTCCTAGCGAGGCCTTCCAAATTGTCCTTCCCCGGTCACCTCCTCCCTGTCACAGCATGCATTTTTACTTCCCGGAAAGAGTGGCACACTTTAGCGCTGCGCTTTTATCGACCATGGTACCCATTGGAAGGCAAGTGTGTTGGGAGCAGACACCCGTCCTGGACTCCTCCGTAGCCCAAGTACCAAGAATGACATCTGGCACATAGTAAGTGCTCAGCAAAGATTCCTTGAATTAAGTGTGTGAACTTTACTAGCTAGTGGAAGGGGTGCCCATGGAGAAGAAGGCCTCCAGGTTTCCTGCTCGTCCCTTACGGTCAGGGAGGGGACTGGAGGAAGTCCAGCAGAATTGGAGGAAGGGATGAGCCCCAAGGCTCCTCTTCCAGGTCGGCCACTATGAGGCTGAAGGCGTGGGGCCTGTCGCTTCCTGCCCAGATGCTTCCATTTGCTCAAATCAAAGATGCAAGGATTAGACTCAGTGCTTCTTTTCCGCCCCAAGCTCTCACTACATCATGAAATATAAATGGGTTGGGTCCTTGTGCTCAAATCAAGTTATATGCTTGAATATACTTTCTTTAATATGCTCCTAACATCAGTGTGGTTGTCCCCCCACTTTCCTCTTCCTCATGAAAAATGGAATACAGAGCGCGTGGCTGTGTATTCTCTTGCGCACGGTAACACGGAGCCTTTATGCAGAATTCATTATTGAATCAAAGGCTGCAGCTTTCCCTCCTCATTCGTGTCTTTGCTCTCCAAACAACGTTCAGCGCTGACATCTTTATCGGTGCCCTTTGGGCCGTTAGCAGAATGAAAACGCTGTGTGGCCCGTCGCTGGGGCTGTATTCTGAGTACGACCAAGGGGGGTCCCGGAGGAGTGTGGGGTGTTCGTTCCCAGGCCCCTCCTCACCAGGCACGTGGAGTGGGAAGGGAGAGGGGTGAGCGCCTGACTCTCCATCCAGCAGGAGGGGGCCTGGTCAGCCTGGTCCGTGGGGCCTGGCTCTGATTCCAGCACCGTGTCTCTACTTCCCCGTGGAGAGGTAACGGAGCAGGTGCCTTGGGGTTGGAGGCTGAGGCCAAGAGCCTAAGAAAGCCTCCTCTTACCGGACACCTGTGTGCCCGGCACGGTGCCGAGGCCTGTGCATCCATGATCTCATTTCACTTTACTTCTTCCATGCCCTGTGAGACAGGAATTGTTGTTACCCCCATTTTCTTTCTCTTTTCGTTTTTTTTTTTTCATGACTAGTTTCAGGTGTACAAAATAATATAGTGATTAGACATTTCCACACTTCACAGGAACCCCAACACATCTGTTACCCATCTCACACCGTACACAGCTATTACAATATTGTTATTACCCCTGTTTTGTTTTGTTTTGTTTTTTTTTCAAATGAAGAAACTGAGGCTTAGAGAGAATAAGTCAAGCATTTAAGCTCACGTAGTGATGAAGTTAAGATTCGAACCCAGGCGGCCCGGTCCTAGAGCCTACAGTTTTCCCAGTACTGCCACATGCATGGTACAGGACACTGTGTGTATCCTGCAGTGCAAGTCTGGCTCTGCCAGGAGCAGGTGCAGCAGATAATAGCAATCCCTAACATTCAAGTGTCTAATCAAGATTTTAAAAGTAGCAACCAATCGTAGATTTAAAAAACGGTTGTCATAAGGAAGTCAGGTCCCATTTATTTCTTTAGTAAACACATAAGCACTTGCTAGGTACCAGGTGAAAGTATATGCTTTGCTGCTCCCCAATAGAGATGGTCCCTGCCCTTGTGAGGTTTATGGTCATTTGGTGCCTGAGAAATATAAAGTTGAGAGATTTCGTATAAACTGTCCGATTCCATCCGGCTTCTGAGTGGCAGAACTGGCATTCTAGCCCAACCCCTGGGCCCCTCAGCCACTAAACTTTACTGCCCAGTGGAAAGCAAGGAATCCAGTCTGAACGGCTGCCTGGAATATCTTCCCCCGGATTCTTGGAAATATTCAGATAATCATTCAATAAGTTGCCAAAAGTTTGGATCAGTATGAGTTATACAGAGCAAAATTTCTTGACGGTGGCACCACTGACATTTTAGGTCAGATAATTCTTTGCTGTAAGTGCTGTTCTAGGAATTGCAGGGTGTTTAGCAGCATCTCTGGCCTGTACCTGCTACAATGTAGTCCATCGTGACAAACAAAAATGTCTGCAGATGCTGTTACATGTCCTTATGGAGGCAACATTGCCCCTCGTTGTGAATGATTGGAATTGAGTGATGAAAAAATGAAAACGCTCACAAACTTTGTTCTAAGCCAGTGGGTCTCACCTTCCTAAGGCCGCGACCCTGTAATACAGGTCCTCACGGTGTGGTGACCCCCATAAAATTATTTTCGTTGCTACTTCATAACTGTCATGTTGCTACTGTTATGAATCATCATGTAACTATCTGATATGTGTTTTTCAATGGTCTTAGGTGACCCCTGTGACAGGGTCGTTCGATCCCCAAAGGGGTTGCGACCCACAGCTTGAGAACCGCTGCTCTAAGCCAACATAGCGTCACATGCATGGCACTCATATCATATCACATCATATCACATCATATCATATCATATCATATCACATCCTATCTATCATAGGTTAGCACCTTAAAAATCTCACTTCGTTGAAATTATCCTTGGAATGACTTGGAAGCCTGGAGCTATGGCATATGATCATGGTTTCTTCAGGCGAGTTTGAGGTTAATTGAAGGGCTTAGTTTAGGAACCGTGTATGACACTACATGCCTTTAAACACTGGAGCTGCCCTCAGTGGGGAGAGATCCTCACACAGGGAGAGGCGAGGAACTAAGGGGCTGGCAGGTCCATGGCTTCCCTTGCACGCCTCCGTGAGGCCTCCATCCACGGCAGTGGCTGACGTAGGATGCTACTACTTTCAGTGGGCCAGCAGACAGTCTGGTCTGGGATCTTTCTAGAAAATGCAAAACTTAGGCCCTGATTCAGGCCTATGGAATCTGACTCTGCATTTCCGAAAGATTGCGAGGTGGCTAGTTTTCACTTTAATGGTTGAGAAGGGGTGGGCGGTGGTATTAAATACGGTAAGAATTGAGAAGGGGCCTACGTGTTTAAATGGTTCTCTCTCACTTCTGCTGGCTGTGCATATATGAGAATATGGATAAGTTTGTTGCACTTGTTTGCTTAACCACTGTAGGAACGAGGTTTGTGTAGGTGAGACTTTATTGTTAGGCAGAATTGCTGGAGGTGCAGGTGAAGTTTGGGAGTGAAGGTTGCGGGGTGTGTGTGTGTGTGGGGGGGTCTGTGTACATGTTTTCTTATAAGTTTTAAACGGCGAACCTACTGTATATGATTCCTGCCCTGTTGTCCCTCTTCTCCGCCAGCGAATGTGTGTGTGAACACCTGTCTCTACCGATTGAGAGAAATAAGGCCTTAAAGAAGTCACCTGACTGTTCTCACTAACACAAAGGCCTGCTGCTTCACAGGCATGGAACAAGGATGTGAGGAGTCGATGACTTTGGAGGAGCTTCCTAAACAGGGACTATTGCACAATTATTGGTTGTTACTTGTGGTCACAGTACCAGCGAAGAATCGGAAAGGTCACCACGGGTTATTGGTGCCTCTGTAGCTCCAGTGCCCTGCCTGTGCTGCCCCCTGCTGGTTAAGGCTTTAAATTAATTTTGGTGTGGATCAGATTAAGGAAGGACAGCCTGGCATTGAAGCCCTCTGCAGTCTATACCCTGCTCCCCATCTCTGTGAAGGGAACCCATGGGGCAATATTTACACAAACATGAGCGAATCAGAATCATATAGGAAGTATATAACATTTTTCCTGGGACCCTCTTTCCTGAGGCTTTCACGATTCACTGGATAGGGCAAGGTCTGGGAATCTGCATTTTGAGAAACCTGTCAAGAGTCTGAGTGCAGCCAGGTTTCCGAAGCACTGGTCTGTGGCATATTTCTCAAAGTGAGATTCTAGAACAATCTCTTCGGTCACTGACTGATGTATGTGTGGGCTACAATAGAAGGATCGTGCGTGAAATGAGGAAGGGCCAGTGTCTCCGGGTTGTGTTTTAGACGGGACACGTGGGTACCCCTGAATGCAGATCTGGGCACACCTTTTTCAGACAGACGTGACCCACTTTCAAAGGAAGCAAGACCGGCACAGGGTGGAGACTCAGCAATATCTTGTAAGGAAGAGGGGAAGGGACTGAAGGAGGAAACGCTTGATTGCCTCAAGGTCACCCTCTGAAATGTATCAATACCAACACTCAGGAAAAGAGCAAGACAGAGCCACCTGTATTTTCTTCATCACTAAAATAGATCCATTAGAGTCTGAAGCCAAAAAATCATCATGATGAAAATAATTGAGTACATAACTTCATTTTTTTGTTCCTAAGTCAATAGCTTTCAACACTCCGGTCTATCGAAGATGCCAGTCAGTGGAGTTGCAAGGTGGGGAGAAATGCGATCAGGGCACTCTTGGTCTGAGACAACCGAATGGAATCTTCCTGGTGATCTCGGAGGACGGGCGGGTCTGGTTTTACCTGCATGCATTTCCTGGCAGGCTTTTGGTGGGAACTGAGACTTTATCTCTGTCCTGAAGGCCAGGCACATACTGCTCACTTGGGCCCCACACATTCCAAGTGCATGCGAAGCACTCCAACCTGGCAGACCCAGGACTGAGACATTCACGCACACACACGTACACACACACACACACACACACACACACACAAGCTTTGTATAAAAACTCAAACACCTTCAATATCGCTTTTAATGTGAGCAGCTATTCTATGAGATAAGCCCTTTTATTATCCCCATTGAGTCACACTACTAATCGTAATCATTCTTTTTATTTCTTCTTCCTTTTTTTTACATAGGAGTAAATATGCCTGAGAGAAGACAGCTTGAAGCTGACAGTGCCAGGATTTGAACTGGGGGCTCTGACTACAAATCTGATGGTCCAGTTTGGTGCTGAGAGGTAAGAGCACATCAAATGGGGAGTAAGGTTCTTGCTACCCTCCCTATTGGCCAATACTTATGTTGTTGCTGTTTTTGGTGTAGACCCGTGCAAGGACGGGGGGGGGGGGTCAGGTGGGAAGGGTGTGTCTCTCTGTGAATCTGTGGTTACTCTCTGTAACCTGCTCTTGACCCATCTGTGTGGGCAGCAGAGGACACTGTCAAGAAGGGAGAGTGCAGAAAATTGGGAATGGAGCTACCATTTGACCCAGCAATCCCCCTTCTGGGGATCTACCCAAAAAACTTGAAAACCTTTGTCCGCAAAGACTTATGTACCCCAATGTTCATCGCAGCACTGTGCACAGTGGCCAAAACATGGAAACAACCAAAGTGCCCTGCGACAGATGACTGGATAAAGAAGCTGTGGTACATATACACAATGGAATATTACTCAGCTGTAAGAAAAGATGAAATATTGCCATTTGCGACAAAATGGATGGACCTGGAGATCATCATGCTTAGTGAGATAAGCCAGACAGAAAAAACAAACAACTGTATGATTTCACTCATATGCGGAATATAAAACTGAAAGCAACAAAGAGAAAAGAACTGAACAAACAAATAACCCATGGACACAATCTATAGTTTAATGTTTATTTGGGGACGAGTGGTTTAGGGAGGGGAGAAAGGGGAGGGGGTGGGAGAGGAGGGGGGGAAGCTAAATATAAGGTGATGGAAAGAGAAGTCACATTAGGTGGTGAACTTATTATACAACAAGTTGACAATGCACTGTAGAATTGTATGCCTGAAACCTATGTAATCCTTGCTAACAGATGTCACCCCAATAA
>PVJL010008885.1:0-62523 GCA_004026885.1 Lyroderma lyra
TACAATTCCACAGTGCATTGTCAACTTGATGCATAATAAGTTCACCACCTAATGTGACCCCTCTTTCCATCCCCTTATATTTAGCTTCCCCCCCTCCTCTCCCACCCCCTCCCCTTTCTCCCCTCCCTAACCCACTCGTCCCCAAATAAACATTAAACTATCGATTGTGTCCATGGGTTATTTGTTTGTTCAGTTCTTAGTTTTAAGAGAATCAGCTTCAATGATTGCTCTCAATTAGTTGTTGTCAACTTCCAATGACTGGCCACTATGCCCCTCATCTTCGAGGCTCTTGTCTCCTTTGCAAAACTTCTTAAATCACCTCTGCATTGTATGTTCATTAGCAGTTCCTGGGCCAAATATGCTGCTGATGTTGTAAATTGTCTCTGCTGCTTTAACACCTATTTGAACTCAAATAAGAAAATTGCTCAAATTTTCTTTTTGTCTAACATCATTTCCATAACCCAATTTGTAACTTATTTTGTAAAATAAATATAAAATAAACAGCAAGTAATAAGTCATTAGCAAAAAAACATAAAGCAAGTAATGTGTATTAATATGATATATAACATAACCACATTTATTTAAGAATGTATTCCAATATCAAATGGCAAGTTTCAACAATGCAAAAACTGCAATTACATTTGTACCAATAAAATATCAATTATAATAAAATACCAATTACATTCTTCTCAGTACTAGAATAACTAATCCTAAAATATATATGAAACTACAAAAGACCTCAAATAGCCAAAGAAATCTTGAAAAAGAATAAAGTGGGAGGTATCACACTCACTGATATGAAACTATACTACTAAGCCACAATAATCAAAAAAGCACTATGGTACTGGTATAAAAACAGGTACATAGATCAATGGAATGGAATAGAGTCCAGAAATAAATCCTTGCTTTTATGGTTAATTAATCTATAATAATCAAAGCAAGAATATACAATGGGGTAAAGACAATCTCTAATAAGTGGTGAAAAAACTGGACAGATACATGCAAAAAATGGTATCAGAACACTTTCTTACACCCCATGTAAAAATGGATTAAAGGTTTAAATGTAAGAACTGAAGCCATAAAAATCCTAGAAGAAAATATAGTAAACACTTTGATATCAATCTTAAAGATTCCTTTTCCAAGACTTCTTGGGCGAGAGCAATGAAAGCATAAATAAACAAAAGAGACTACATTAAAATGAAAATTTTTTCCATGACAAAGAATACTATAAAAAAATGAAAAGACAACCTACTGAATGGGAGACATTACTCACAAATGATATATCCAATAAGGAATTAATATCTAATATATATAGGGGACTTATACAACTTAATACCAAAAAAATTTTCAATTTAAAAAAAATGGGCAAAGAACCTGAAAAGACATTTCTCCAAAGAGAAAATACAGATGACCAAAAGATATATGAAAAATGCTCAACTTCACTAGCCATCCAGGAAATGCAAATCAAATCCACAATAAAATATCACCTTACACTTCTCAGAATGATTATCATAAAAAAAAATCAACAATTATCAAGTGCTGCTGAGGATATGAAGAACAGGGACCCTTCGTGCACTGTTGGTGCAACTGTAAATTGGCGCAGCCAATTTGGAAAACATTATGAAGATTTTTCAAAAAAATAAAAATATTGCTGCCATACAACCCAGAAATATCACTTTTGGGTATTAATATAAAAAAAAATTAAGTCTAAAAGATATATGCACTCCTATCTTCTTTGCAGCATTATTACAATAGTTACAATACAGAAGCAACCTTGTTTTCCATCAATAAATGAGTGGAGGGAGTTCCCTGGTGGTGTAGTGGCATAAGGCTTTTGCCGCTGACGCTGTCAGCGCTGCGGCCTAGGTTCGATTCCCGGCCAGGGAACTATCCACATACAAAACAAAACAAAACAAAACAAAAAATAATAAATGAGTGGATAAATATGTGAGATATATATTTCTGCCCCTGTCTCTCTCTCTTCTCCTTAGATCCCTATAAGGTGAATATTGGTCCCTTGATATTGTCCCATAAGCCCCTTTAGCTAACTCACTCTTTTTCATTCTGTTTTCATTTTGATGCTTTGATTTGAAAAGTTTAACTGCCCTATCTTTAAGTTCACACATACTTTCTTCCATTTCATCTAGTCTGCTATTGAATCCCCCTATTGTATTTTTCAGGGCAGTTACTGTGTTGTTCAGCTCTATAATTTCTCTTCGATACTTTCTTTTTTTCAGATTTTTATTAAAATATAGTTAACATACAATATTACATTAGTTTCAGGTATACATCATAGATATTATGTATGTATGTATATGGTGACCATGATTAATTAGGCAACCATCTCACACCATACCATACTATCAAAATATTATTGATTATATTCCCTATGCTGTACATTATACCTGTATATTTGAGCTCCATCCCTTTTCACTTCCCAGCTTTGAATTTTTTAATTACAATGGACATTTAATATTATTTTATATTAATTTTGGGTGTGCATCATAGTGATTAGACATTAGTATGATTTAAGAAGTGATCCTCCTGACTAGTGTAATACCCACCTGGCACTAAACTTAGTTATTACTATATTATTGAATATATTCTTTATGGTTTATTTTACATACTCATGACTATTTTGTAACTACCAATTTGTACTTCTCAATCCCTTTACCTTTTGTATGTTGCCCTGACCTCCCTCCCATTTATCACACCACTAAAACTAGTAACCATCTGACACCATACACAGTTATTACAATATTATTGACTATATTTCTTAGGTTATACTCTATATTTCATGACTACTTTGTAACAACCAATTTGTATTTTTTAATCTCTTTCCCTTTTTCACCTACCCCCTAACCCTCTTCCCATCTGGCAACATTCAAAATGTTCTCCATATCTGTGAGTTTGTTACTGTTTTGTTGGTTTGTTTGTTTTTTTGTTCTTTAGATTCCAAATACAAGCAAAATTACATCCCATCTGTGTTTCTCTGTCTGACATACTCCTCTCACCATCCATGACACTGCAGATGGCAAGAAACCTTTCCTTTTCTGTCTAAGCATATTCCATTATATATTTGTACCACCTAATCTTTATTCATGCATTCGCTGATGGATACCCAGGATGCCTCCCCATCTTGACAAATGTAAACAATGTTGCAATTAACAAATGGATGCACATGTCTCCTCAAAGTAGCATTTTGGGTTTCTTTGGATAAATACCCCAAGGTGGGATTACTGGGTCCTTCCTTGTCTCTTGTTACAGCCTTTGTTTTAAAGTCTATTTTGTCTGGTATAAATACTGTTATAAAACAACCAGCTGTTGTTTTGTTATTTTTTTTTAAATTTCCATTTTCATGAAATATCATTTTCCCATCTCTTTACTTTCAGGCTGTGTCTTGCAATCAAAAGTGAGTCCCTGTAGGCAGCATAGGTAAGAATCTTGTTTTCCTATCCATTCTTCAACCATAACTTTTACTTGAAACATTTAATCTACTTACATTTAAAGTAACCGTTTATAGATATATAGTTACTGCCATATTATTATTTATATTTTTCGCCCTTTTCTTCCCATCTAATAGAAGTCCCTTTAACATTCTTTATAATACTGATTTGGTGTTGATTAACTCCTTTAAATTTTTCTTGCCTGGGAAGTTCTTTATTTGTCCTTAGCTTCTTAATGATAGCTTTGTTAAGTAGAGTAATCTTGGCTGCAGGCCTTTGTTTTCCATCACTTTTAATATTTTGTGCCAATTCTTTCTGGCCTGAAAGTTTCTGTTGAGAAATCAGTTGAGCATCTTATGAGAGCCTCTGTGTAGGTAACCAATTGCTTTTCTCTTGCTGCTTTTAAGATTCTTATTTTGTCTTTAACATTTTGCATTTTAATCATGATATGTCTTGATGTGGGCCTCTTTGGGTTCACCCTTTTTTGTCACTCTGTGATTCCCAGGCTTGAATGTCTAATTCTTTCACGAGGTTAGGAAAAATTTCTGCCATTTTTCTTCAAATGGGTTTTCAATTCCTTATTCTCTTTCTTCGACTTCTGGTACCCTTATGATGTAAATATTGGTACACTTGATGTTGTCTCAATTGTCCCTTAATTTATCTTCATTTTTTATTCTTTTTTGCTTTTGCTATTCTGATTGGGTGTTTTATACTTTTGCTACCTTGTCTTCCAAATTGCTGATTAGATCTTCTGTTTCATCTAATCTACCATTGATTTCCTCTAACCTATTGTTTATTTTAGTTATTGTATTTATTTCATAATGGTTCTTTTTTATTCTTTCTATTTCCATCACAGGATTGCTATAATGATCAAGAGATGAAATAATTTATGTAAGCAACTATCTGGCACATAGCAAATATACAACAAATTTCTTATATCTTCACTATTATATTACCTTAAACTTGACTACTACCTTCAACTTCTTTGGTAAACTTACTGTAGAAATAAGGAAATAAAAAAGATCATGAGGAAACAGCATAAGATTGCTTTGAAAGAGCTAAAAATTATAGACCTGATGTAAATTTAACAGAGAAATTTTGGAGGTACTGAGGGAACAAATTTACCATCTAGAACATAGTAAGTTCCTCAGAAATTTTTTTAATGTAAATAAATGAAGAGAAAAAAATGAGGCAGCCTAATAAAGCAGACCAGGATGGGTAGGTCATCAAGGGGCGGATTATTTCAGGTTGTCTCATAAAACTGCCAATATTTATAGCTCCAGATCTCTGACTATATCTCCAGACTCCCAATATTAGCTCCATCCCTGGATTATGACTTTCAAGACCCTCTTGCTAGATTATTTGTCCCTACTATTTGTTGTAGCAACCTACCAATTACTTTGCCTTTTAGAGCACAAACTGTGTCTATATCTGATTTCCCTGTCCAGTTCTGGAGAAACCTAAGGCAATAATTGTGAGCACAGGACCAAAGTGAAAATCTACATTTAAATTTACCCTTAATACACACTCACCCTTTGGTCACTGCTACCCAACAAGTAACTCAATCACCCAAAAGGATATGGAAAATAGGTGGATAGATAGATAGATAGATAGATAGATAGATAGATAGATAGATAGAAAATAGACAGATGATGGATAAATAGGTACTAATGGTATGAAAAGGAAATATGGGAAGTATCTGGGAAAAAGTGTGTCCCAAGGGCTTTTAAGCATAAGCCTTTATGAGGCATGTCTCAAAGGTGGGATTGAAACACCACAAGATTATTCCAGTCAGATTGGCATGGCTGGGTATTACCAGGAATGCATAAACCCTGTGAATGCTCTAAAGGCCACAATGATAGAGATAGAGGTATTGGAAAATTTTGACATTACCTTTCTATTTTTCACCAAGTTACATCAGAACTGCAGACAGCAAAGTTAGTCAGCAACTTCAGCTTCTCTAGGTTGAAGTTCCAAGAAAAAGGAAGTATGTTTTCATCATAGAACAATTTGGTCTACCTAATCATACTAGTTTGTGTTGGTGTGTTTGAGAAAATATTGGGGTAGAAGGAAGGAAGAGAGAAGAAACTGATGAACCACACATGGAAGTCAGCAAACAACTTTTCATCCAAACAGCAGCAGAAGGACTCTCCAAGTCCAAATTGTCTTCTACATGCTCATGTGATGTCCATTTCATTGTTTTGTTTTTTTGGTAGTGAGGGGTCGTTCCCTGGCTAGGAATTGAACCCAGGTTGTGATGTTGAGGACACTGAAGCCTATTAACTACACCACCAGGGATGCCTCTTGTGCCATCCATTTCTGAAAAGTAAATCTTGACCTTCACAAAATAGAAATTGGAAATTTAAAGGAAACAAACAAAATTATTTTTCTCACTGGCAAGCAATAAGATTCTCTTATCCTAGGCAATGTTAAGTGATGTGCTAACTCAAATCATAGCCAAAGGTGCACAGAAGGCATCTTGAAGGGAAAGGTCCTATATCCATGGAAATGCTCTGTGGCTTGGGTTGAATTGGGTTTTTTTTCCCTATTAGTTTTTCTCCCCTAATAAGCCTAATATGCAGTTTTTACTGGTAACTTTCCAGACACCTATTATGTACTTCCTTTAAAAAAATAAAACAGAAAAATGCATACAGACTTATTTATTCCATAATGTGACCAGTCCTTTTATCACATACATATGCACATAAAATCTTACTTTAGTAAGCTCTATAAAGCAAAAACATTTTTTTATTAACATAGGATTTCATCGTCCTAACTACCGTACTAGAGATTACATTTTAAGACCTCAAACACAAGAATAAAACAGATGAGATATCCAGTCTCTCTCCACATCTGCCTCTCTTCCTAACCAATAATTATTATACTTAGGCACTGAGCAGTAAATTAGCAAGTAAAACCAAGTACTATAAAAGTAAAGAAAAGGGAGAAATTCTCTAAACAAGGTGTCATTAATTTTCAAAAAGATATTATGTTATCTGAATCATTCATTCATTTATATCCTCCACAAAGCTCTCCTCTTTGACCCTAGCTCATGGATCTAAATGATGCTCATATGTAGTTGAGGAGGTATATTTATGTGATCTTGTACCGTTTTAGTGAGTATTGAAAGTTAAAATTTGTTTTAGTTAGAGATGGGCAGGGTTAAGTGAAATCCAAGAGTAATTGCTATGTGAAGGCCAATTAAACAAAACACAATAGCTGGGAAGTGCTCTGTTTCCGTTCCTTTACTATTCTGTTTTCATTATTTATTTGTTTGTGTGCATTCCTTTGTTTCTTATTTATACTTTAGTTTTATCCAACAAATATTTTCAGGGTCATTAGAGCTGTTGAAGGTTAAAACTCCCTATCAAAGAATTTGGATGGAGTGGGAGAGAATTGTTTCAGATATCTCAGTAATAATTTGGAGGTTCCTGGGTTCGAAGACAAAAAGGAAAATTTGGTAGTTATACAGTGACCATTTACCAATAAATGAAAGCATAACAGTTCTTCAGGAAATAATCCATAAGCCACATGCAAGCAAGGACTATACTCATCTTGTGATTAACACAGGTCCTAGAATATGGTAGGGGCTTAATAAATATTTATTGTATGTAAGAATGAGGTTCTAATGAGTTTATTGAGAGTAGGGTCTATGACTCAACTCATTTTGTATCCCAACAAGCACTAGTCAGTGAGTCATAAACTTATCTATTCAATGGTTATCTATAGAATGGATGCATGAAAGAGAAAAGAGTTTTTCTGCGACTAATCACTAAAAAGAATTTAGTAAGTGTATATGTATATGATACGGGAAAACATTAAAGATTCTAGTGTTTAGTAGCAGCAGGTTTATGGGATGTATTGTCATGTTTGTCATTTGGTGTCCTTTCTTATGTCATCCTTCAGTGAAAGTCAAGGACATAATATTAATATCAAAATCTTATTGCCAAAGCCAAAGAACACTCTTCCTTTATTTACTCATTTACCTTTCTGTCAGCATTTTATATTAGTAACCCCTCTTTCCTGAATGTTCTCCTTCCATGACTTCTATAAAATCATCTTTACCAGAATTCCCTCTTACCTCTCCAGTCCCTCTTTGCCATTGTCCTTTGAAGCTCCTCTCTCTGCATGTTTCTTGAACCTTGGTGTCCCTTAGTATTCTGTCCCTGTCCCAATTTTAATTTTACTCCAAGTACTTTCTCTGAATGATTTTATCCATTCCCTTGGGTACATCTACCACCTCTACAGTTTGATTCCCATTTCTCTATACAGATCTTTCCCCAAAGATTCAAATAGGCATAGTGTACATACTCTCAACTGAAAGTTTCACATGCATCTAAAGTTCAATATATCCAAAACTGAACTCATTATCTTTTCCTTCTCCTATATTACCCACCTCAATGAGAAACACAAGTAGACACCTAGTTGC
Source organism: Lyroderma lyra (assembly GCA_004026885.1). Lineage (NCBI taxonomy): Eukaryota > Metazoa > Chordata > Mammalia > Chiroptera > Megadermatidae > Lyroderma > Lyroderma lyra. Next base: position 7,876 of record PVJL010008885.1, read on the forward strand.
CCATGACCCTCCCTCTTCCTCACATGCCATATATAATAACCAAATCTTGCAGATTCTACCTCTTAATTTGTTATAATTCTGTATTTTTCTTTGAATCCCCTATCACCTCTTGCCTACAGTTCTGCAATAGACTCCTAACTGAACTTTCTACCCTAATTATTATGCTTCTCTGATATATTTTGTGAACAGTAGCCAAAGTTATTGTTCCAGAACTCAAATCTCTTTTCATCTGACCAACTCCCACTTTTCCATCAGTTTCCAACTTATATGTGATTTCCTCCAAAAAGCCTCTCCTGCCTCTGAAGTTAGGAACACAGAGCACCGCTATATGTTCTCATGGCATCTTTGACTACTTTCATCTCCATTATATTACTTAACACATTTATACTATAATTGTTTATTTTTTGTTTAATCTACTTTCTTTCAGGATCTGTGAAGGTAGGAAAACTCTCTTTTTTATTGTTTAATACCAATTTCACATCATACTTTCTTGAAAATTGTATGTAATCAATAAATATTAAATGAAGGTATACATTTTTCTAAATAACTCAAATTTATCTAGAATATGGTTTACAAGTCATTCTCTTAAGTATCAATTTCCTCAACTCAGCTCAATTATAATATCAGCTATCACTTATTGGGTGTCTGTTATGTACCAGAGCTATGTTATGTGCCTCACATTGATCTCCTCATTTGATCCTCACAAAATCCCCATAAAGTAACTCCATTTTACCAATGAAGGAAACAGTCCAGAGGTGTCAAGTCTCTTGTTCAAGGCCACAGACTTTGTTTTATGGCAGCACTAAGATTCAGATCCAGAGTTTCCTGATTGCAGAATGTGTATCCTTAGTTCAAATTCAGATTTAACAAGATCAAGTGTCTGGAGGGTAGGCACTCAGACAAAAGCCTTTTGACTACCTGAGGAGCAAGAGGTAAAGATAATTAAGAACTTTTTCTTCCCTCTTGGCTCCTAAAAGTCCTACCCAACTCGACACTGACAAAGAGGCAACCCCAGGGGAGCTTGCATGCAGGGTGCCATTCTCCTTAGAATTGTCTTTGGGTTGTTTGCCTACAGTTTACCTTTAAAATTCAGGTGCTGCTTGGCAGCTTCCCTATAAGATTTTTGAATAGTAGCTACAAGAAGAAAAATAGAAAAGAGGAGAGTGAACTTCTCAAAGTAAAAATCATAGTGTTTCCCTCTTTGCCCCACCCTAGTTTCAGCTGCCCCTTGGGAATGGTACAGTGGGTTAATCAAAGTTACCAAAGGCCTATGCATCATGCTTCATGGAAGTCTGAAGTACACCCAACCTCTCTAGCATCTCCAGGAAAACAGTTCCTAACACTGCATAAAGTTATTCATGGAAAGGATCTTGAAAATTTCCTAGTCTATTGCCATCCTTTTAAAAAAATAATAATAATTTATTCATCTGAAAAACATTTTCTGAACCATTCCCATCCTTTTACCCATAAAGAAACTTGGATTCAGAATAAGAAAGGGAATTCTTCCAGGTAATACAGCTATTTAGTGTCAAGGTCCATAGTAGAACCCACATTTTTCTTGATTCATGGTATGTACACACATACACACACCCACACGCCCACACACCCACACCCCCACACACACACTCATAGCAGATTTGGGTGGCACTAACTCATTTCCCATCATTATAACAACTTTATGAGGCAGATATTATTATATATTTCTATTTTGTAAATGAAGAAGTTCTAATCCAGAAGTGTCAGTAATTTGTCAAAATTCATGTAAAAGTTGAGTTTTAAACTCATATCTATCTATTTCAAAGTGGAAAATTGAGGTTTAAATTCTGGTGTAATTCTAAGGTGGTTGTTCTTCCTATTGTGTTTTTCTGCCTCTCATCTAGTGTTAAATTAGCCAGTGCAGCTACTCATCAAATGGTGATTTTGTAAGCCAAGTTATCTCTTCTGGCTGGCTGTTCCACCCAGAGGGAAAGTAATTGTTCCTTTTTGCAACTCAGCAGAAACATCCTTTGTGCTGAATGCTTCCTTTCACCCGATCAATAAAACCCCCTTCCCATAAGCTATCCCCCTAGGCCTTTGGAATGCCTCTGCTGGAGTGATTTTCTCACCACAGAGGCATCCTTTACAGAGAAATTTGATGTAAAGACGAACAACTCCTGTAACTCATCTTGTATAACAATGTGTACCTTATTTACAGTTTATAATACAAATTTTAAAGGTTAAAGACAACATTTTCAGGCGTTTCTTGGAAACACTTGGTAGTTCCATTATTTGCGTGGAAAAGAGCAGTGTGTGAGAAGGGGATGGAGGGAATATTCATGTGTTGTTTTTTTTTTTTCCACAGTTCTCTAAACTGTTTCTGTGCTTGTGTTTGACTAGGACTTTTTTTTTAACCACTCAAATGTCCCCACAATTAGAACTATACAGACATTTGTTTCTCATGAAGCACAACTTGCAGCTATTATTTTTGTTTTTCCTTGAGGCAAACAGTGGACAAACATGAGACAAACATGGACTATTTAGACAATGGGACAAATTCCAGTCACAGACTTTGGAGAGAGCAGAGGCAAGTGTTGCTCTGTACATGTGTTGTACATGTATAAAGGCCTTCATGCATGTCTCATAAAGCTGCCTCCAGGGAAAAGTATAGCTACCTGGTTTTTAGAAGCCTATCCCTCAGTATCCTCTCTCTTTTTCTCCTCCCTGCCACCCCAGCTGCTCAGGGATATTTAGAAGCAATTCCAGCTCACTTTAGAACATGCATGGCCACTGACACTGGATTACTTGCTGAGATAGCAACCCGATCTCCAGTTCCAGGAGCCCAGGAGTGCTCTGTCCCTTTTGAGAGACACTTCTCTGTCAGCAGCAAGATCAGAGTGAGGGAGAATTCACATTTTATGGGTCTAACAATCTGAATGCTTGTAGAAACATGGTAAAAGTTTATCTCTCACCGTCTTAAGGTGAGCTTGCTCATGGACACCTGAAAATTGCCTGAGCCCTGGGATAAAAAGGAGGAAGTCTTCACAGAAAAGGTAACCATGGCTCCCTCCAGAGTGAGAGCAGGAGTAGCAACAAGTGTGGGTTCAAAATACACCCAAGAAGGCCTGGCATTTGGAAGTATTCACAGTAGGTGAATAGCTATACAAGTGGTCAAGCTATCATGCACTAACCATGCTACTTAGGCAAGTTATTTAAATTTCTGTGCCTCAGATTTTCTATCTGGAAAATAATATCTACATTACAAGGTTATTTTAAAGAAATATTCTGAGGATGAAGTGTGGTATAAGAAAATTCCTATTACAGTGTTTAATATGTGGTAACCATTTTCCCTTAAATATATAGACTTATATTAATCTAATTTGTTTAGAAGTCACCAAAGTGCAATAGATAGATTATGAACTTTAAAATAATATAAATCTGTCTTTGAAATTCACCTCTACCTTTTTGGAGTCATTCAGAGTATGTTCAACTTTGAACTGCATCCCTCTCTAACCTTAGTATGGTCAGCTTTAAAAATGTGATAATAACCTGACTCACAGTGTGGTTGTAAGGTAGAATTAAATGATATAATGTATATTAAAGTCCTACAACAGTATTGGACATATAATAGGTACTCAGTAAATAATAATCTCTTCATTTCTCTTATCCCAAAAGACTGTGGCAGTCTAACTGACTGGTAAAAATAGATCGAGTCCTTGTAAAAGGTACTAGATGATATGTACACACTGAAAATAATACATTTTGTTCTATCTGTGTAGAAATATTCCAAAGACTATATTTAAGCCATTTGAGCTCGCTCCATTTATTCATTTGTTCAACAGTCTGTGTCTAAAGTATCTCTAGTGTACCACCTCTCTTTCAAGGATCAGGACCACCAACCCTCTCCATACTACAGCAGAGTTACTAACAATTAGATTAAATGCACACTCTTTGATCAAACCTTCTTGAGATCCTATAGCTATGGCAATCATACACATCAGTTTTTCCAGGACACCCAACACCAAGTAATGTATTCTATGTTTTATGTCTTCATAAATCACTGAAAAGACCTGCCAATTGTAGTACCTTGCCTTTGAAAATACATTTCTTACCGCTGTCACTCATATTCTAAAGTAGCATAAAAGTCATTTAATGGGCCATAAGATCTGCTGATTGATCAGAAATTTTGATCACTGTACTAGAGTTCTTTTCAGTATGTACAAAAGAATATCTTCCTACTAATCTTTTCACACAATAAGCATTTGATAAGCACCCACTATTTGCCAGGTAAATGGTGCCATAGAGGTAAATATATTACATAGGGAAGCAAACATATAAATAGACAAATTACACACACTCATTATTCAGAGTCACAGTAAGCTCCATGAACAAAACAAAATTGGAAGTCAGGATTTCTTGAGTATAATGCTTAATTTGGAGCTTAAAAAAGATTGAAGTTGATTGTTAAATGTTGGTTTGAGTTTTTAAAAATCAGAGGAAACAAGTGCATTCATAAAAACAGTTTTGATGCTTTTGAATTCTTTGACTTTATTAATTTTATTGTTTTTTTTAATTCATCAACCCTTAATTCAATAAAGATGACCATTTTTTACTAGCCTTAATTGTTGTGTTCCATTTTTCCACTTAGTGAAAGGGTTTTTCATTCACCCTTTCCCTCTATCACTATAGCCTCCGCCACAGCTCACTGCCTAGCAAAGGCATGCCATTTGTCAGAGGGTCCAGGCAACACAGAATAAACAGCTCATTGAAAATCCATCTCAGTTTGTGGAAATAGCTAATCCCCAGGAATGCCCTGTTTTTTGGGGGAGGGTGTGTCAAGCACTCCACATAGTAAGACCTAAACATGAAGCCAAAAATGGCCCAGAATAAACCAAAGCTATGGATAGAAACATAACTGCAAGTGTTTTAGCAGGGAACAAGCAAGTGAATTATCAGTGAAATAAAGTCTTTATGACCAACCAGACACCATCATTGATTGTGTAGCTTTCATTTGTCTCTTGTATAGATGAGTCTGGGAGCAAGTTAAGAGAAATTGGTCAGAAAATAGATAACTCATGGTCAATGCTCAAGAGGAAAACACCTGTCTGCAGAGACAGCCAGTAAGAAAGGTGAAAAAAGGCTTGGAAAACACATTTAGCTCTACTTAACCAAAATGGGATTTGTTTGTCCTTCAAGCCCTTGCCAACTCACAATTCACCTTTGTTAGGGAACAAAGCAGCTATACATTTTCTATATAAATTCCAACTGGTCACTGTTCATTCTCATCCCCTCCTTCAAATCCAGCCATTCTAGTTCCTTTGAGGTTAGCTGACCAGCAGCTGAGAAGAGACCTTGTCTCTATGAATGCATAATTGGTCATTGATGAACAAACAGGCATTCACTCAGTCTACCTGACCAAGGAAAACTATTTTCTGAACATCCTCCCAGATGTCCATGTCGGTCAACACAATCCCATATAATTTATAATGTATTAAATATCAAAATAATGGATCTTTTCAGTTAGTATTTTGGCAGATGATGGTAGCAGTACATTTTATTTGAGAAGTCAGCACAGACTTTTCCCAGTAAATCTCCAAACAGAAAACTGTGAGCATTGGCTCCAGATCCTCCTAGAAAAAGGCTGCCATTATACGCCATTACAGTTAAAGCTATGTATGCACCTCCTGGATGACATCCAATCACACAGCAGTTTTCCATCTCTTTTCCTTTTTTTAAAGTAAAAACATGTCCTGTCAATGGCTAGACAGTGGTTTCTAGTAAAGAAATTGACTGAAAATAAACCAGGAGAAGGTGTGCTGAAAGTAATGGGAGATTTTTCAGAACCATCAGTAACAAGATACTTTTTTATAGTCAACTTTATGTGCTGTGTGACATGCCATATGGACCAAAGTCTCCAGTCTAATGTATAACTCATAAGTGTCAGCAAGTGCCAGAAAGTACAAATTAGAGGAAATTGCAAGAAGAAAGGACATGAATATATCTTAAGATTTTTAAACAAGCACAAGATTTGGCTTTTTTTTTTTTTGAGCTCTTCCTTGAATATTTGGAAAAATATGTGGGTATCTCTACATTCTGTAAAATGTTAAAAAATAAAAAAAAAAACATACAGTGCAATGAAAGGAGCTTCTTTAGGAAATTAGGTATGTACTTTGCCAATTGTATTGTAAAATGAAAACGCTTTGCTCTTCAATGTTCAAATTCTGTTGAAAATTAGCTGAATCAATCGAAAAAGATGTTGTATTTGGGAGTAAAGAAAAAGTTCAAAGAATAAATCAACAGGCAGAAGAGTATAGAGCAGAGCCTTAAAGTCATACAGACCTGATTTTCCATCCTAGATCTATCACTTTGATTCATTCAATAATTATTACTTGAGTGTCTATTATACACTACTTTACTGAAAATAAACACAATTGCTGACTTCCTGTAACTTACATTTTAAGACTGACCCTGAACAGATAAATAAATAAGAATATAATTTCTCTGAAAAAATAGTAAGGTAAGGTGATAAGAGTAACTGCACATCTATTATAGATTGGATGATAAGGGATGGTCTCTCTGAAAGGGTAACATTTGAACCTGGATGATGAAAAAGAGCAAACCGCATGAAGATCTAGTGTAAAAGCATTCTAAGCAGAGAGAAAGCAAAGACAAAGTCCCTAACACAAACAGCTTCACTCATTAAAGGAACAAAAAGAAGATCAATGTACCTGGAGTTGGAGAATGAAGAAGAAAGTAGTAGGAGATGAGACTGTGCAATAAGTAAGGGTCTGATCTTGTGGGCCTTACCATGGTTAGGTGTTAAATTTCATAAAAACTCATTTACTGAAAGAGTTTGGGCAAGTTCCTTGATTCTTTGTGTCTCAGTTCCCTTACTTGCAAAAGAGATAATGAGTACCTACCTCCTAAGATTGTTGTGAAAATTAAAAGAGGTAATATATGCAAAGCACAGTACTTGACACAAAGTAAACATTTGATAAATATTAGTTGTTATGTATTAAAGCAAATCTCACTGTAGCTGATTGGGGCTTAGAATCAGACAACCTGTATGCAAATCCTGGTTCTGCTATTGATTGGCTGTGTGCCTTTGGGCAAGTTACTTAGTCTCTCTGAGCTTCAGTTTTGTCATCTTTACAATGAGGTCATAGGATTTTATGTGCCACTTCCTGACATATTTTGAGTATTTGAAATGTATTCATTTTTATTATTTTTCAAACTCTGGTCTCATGTGTAAGTGGGAGTAGATAGCCACTTTTGTAGAATGTTTTCAGAGAAACAGAAAGGTCCCTAATCCCCAAAGCCTCACTCTTCATAATGGCTGAAGTTCCACTATGAAAAATGTGTTCCTTGTGATTAAGACTCATAGTCCTGGATGGACAAAGCAGTACTGGTTAAGAACACAGGCTTTTGTGACATGCAGAACTGGGATCAAATCAGTTTGCCACTTATTAGTTCCATGATTATTTTAAGTTTCTTCAGCTTGTTGAGCCTCTGTTTTCTTATCTATAGAATATGGTTAATCATATAACTTCTCAAGATCGCTTTGAAATATGCATGTAAATTTCTTAGTACAATATCTGGCACTTAGTAAGCATTCTCATCCTTATCAGTATTATTAATAAGTACTGTTAATTCTGGCTCAGTATCAATGAGTTTGAAGTTCCAGCCTTAGAATTATCAGGAACCTCAGAGACAACTGAGAACAATCTGTTCATTTTACTAGTAGGCGAAACTCAGGCAAAGAGGGAAGAAGTGATTTGCCCAAGTTCACACAATGAATACGAAAGTTGAATATGAAAACCAAATTTTAGTTTCCAGCCCAAACCTCTTTATTACAGCAAAGAGTTAGCATTCATATCCTTCTCTCGAGTATATTTTGCTGAAAGGAATGGTGGAGAGAGAAAGAGAGAGAGAAACAGAAATAGAGAGAAAGCAAGCCAGCCTCTTGCTGAGGAGAAAGCGGGTGAGGACATGATGTAATCAGTTTTGCTGACTGGCAGTTGCCTAGGCCTGAGGCTCCATTAGCCTTTTGAGGCCTCTGTGGCTTGTACAATAGCATAAATACCCAAAGGTAGATATATTAAGCAAAAAAATTAGATGATTCCAGGCTTTATAACTCCTTTAGAAACAAACATTAGAAATGTGATGTTTTAAAATCAGAACTTTCTTATACTTCCTTAAATGCATTGATAAGTGTAGCATAAACTTAATTAAAATAATTTTGTTTCTTTAAATAAAAGCATCCTCCTCTTTTCAAAGGTTACAATCTTTAATGTTTTAATGCAATCCTGTGGTAGAGCCCGAAATTTGGTTTCATGTACGTGTTCCCCTTTATATTGATCTGTTTTTCTCTATAGCACTTATCACCTGTCATATTATTTTTTAATTATTTTTTTCAGTTACCATTGCCATTCAATATTATTTTATATTAGTTTCAGGTGATCAGCATAGTAGTTAGACATTTATCTATTTCATGCAGTCATCCCCCAGATTAGTCTTGTTTATTCATTTGGTTTTCTTTTTTTTGTATTTTTAAATCATATTTTATTTTTTCAAGTATTCTGGATGCTAAATGATTTGTTTGTTTTCCCACTGATAATATTGCTCTCACATTTGCACTTTTTATGATATATCTCTCCATTTACTTATGTCTTTAATTTTTTAAAGCCAATATATATTTTTAATTTTTAAAAATGTATTTTTCAATTAACATTGGCATACACTATGATATTAGTTTCAGGTCTACAAAACACCATCATGCTTAGACATTTATATACCTCCCAAAGTGATAACCCCAACAAGTCTATTACCCATCTGATACTGTACCTAGTTATTACATTATTGACTATATTTCTCATGTATATCCATGTGACTAATTTTTTTTCAATTATAGTTGACATACAATATTATTTCATATTAGTTTAGATGTGCAGCATAGTGGTTAGACATTTATATAATTTATAGTTATCTTCCCAATAAGTGTAGTACCCAACACTACACTTTCCTGTGACTATTTTGTAACTACCATGTTTTTGTCTTTGCCTCCTCTGACTCCAAAACATTTTTTCTGTTGCTGTCATAACTGCCCTTAGTGCCTAGAAAAGTGTCTGGTATATAGTTGGTTCTCAAGAAATTTGGTAAATAAGTAGATAAATTAATGCTGCATTCCTAAGAATTCCCACAGTCAAACTGTTTCTCAAGAACTTCAAACTGCCTTAAACTAGGGCAAGTCCAGAAGTTCCAGGATCCCAAATGAGGAATGTGGCCTTAATACCAACTTCAATGAAAAAGGTAACAAGCTGAGCAGTTTACCCTTGACTAGCAATGGAAGGAGTGAGGGCTCTTTGTAACAAGCTTCTTATCTGGATGGTTGGAGGTCCTCCATGATAAAATAAGTAGGAAGGAAAGCTTATTGCAAGGATCAAACAAGTCACCCCAATCTTAGGGCCTGTCTGACTTTCCCTACTGTCATATTTTAGGCCTTACACTGGCTCTCCTCCTCTATGCTCCTGGGTTACATACCTCTCTGGATGTATGGAAAGGAAGAGCTTCATTCCCAGACACCCACAGAGGGAAAGAAGCAAGGAAGTGGAAATACATAGTTTTTCACAAATCTGAATACAGAGAAAATTTTTACTAAGTAGTTTCTTTTTTGGTTTCTTTGTTGAAACAAACTGCTTCATATTTTAAGAACCACTTCCTCAAATCCACAAGGATTAGGAGATACTTGGGTAAAAGAATCCAAGCTTATACAGGCAGTTTTGGAAAATAGGGCTGTCTGGAGAGAAAGACAGTGTATGTTTTGGACTCAGTGGTATGTAGCGTAATGTTAAGAGATTGGGACAAGAGAGTTGCAGTACAAAGGCCCTACTATGAGGTGAGGGAGGCTGAGGCTCAAGATATGATATACTATATACTGCAACAGTCTTCTCTCCTCATTCCAATCCTGTTTCAGTCATTTGAAAAACTACACTCCTTTCTAAGATGCAAGCAAGGGGGGAGGGGCTAAAAGTGATAGGTGGCTGAGTAATAAATATTCCACGGTATATATGTACCACATATTCTTTACCTAGTTGAATACAACTATACAAGTACTTGGTAATATATATATGAATCCAAACTTAATTAAACAAAAATCAGGAAACACTGATTTTGCAACCAAAAGTAGTAATTTTTTACTTAACTTAATGGATTCATTGAAGTTAACTTCCAAAGTGATTAAATGAGATGCAAGTGCTTTGTGAACAGCAAAAGTCTTTTTATATGTGAAGTAACAAAACAAGAAAAGCATTTTTGTCTTTCCATTTGTGCTGCTGTGCAGTTAATTTTGTGAACCGAAACACGGGACTTAGCATTTATCTTGATTATAGTTCATCTTGTTATCCTAGAAAGGTAATTTTGGATCCTGACCCTGTCAATCTGTGGATTTCATATTCTTAGTTTCATTTGTGCTGTACATTGAAAAACATTTTCCTGTATTTTCATCACACTTATTGTTTAAGAATATTGCACAAGCCGGAGCTCAGGCCAGCAGACAGAAACAGGAAGTAGTAGATCTGTAATGTCTGGGTACAGCCACCTTTAGCACCTAGCAGTGCTTGGTTTGGATAGCTACCTGAGTCAGTAGTGACACAGATTTGAAACACACTTTGCTCCTTCTACCCACAGTGGTCAGTGCAAACCAAAACAGCTATTTTCAAGTGCGGTATAGACTGCAACAGTATTATCTCATTTGACTTCACAAAAACCTCATGAAAAAGTTGTATACAGATGTTGCCATACTGATTTTCAGAGAATGCTGGTGAAATCAAGGCTGTCAGAAGTAACTTCTTGAGGCTCATGTAGCAGTTAAGTGGGAGAGCTGGATCACAAATCTTCTGACTCCCAGACCTATGATTTTTGTATTTGCCTAATAATAATAGTCTTTGTATTGAAAGTTAAAAGTTCTTTTTCTTATTGTCATTGTCCACACTTCTGAGGACTGGCTAGTTGCATCTCCCCACTAGAGTCTATGCTCCATGAAAGCAGAGACCATACTGTCCTATTTACAGCTGCCTCCTTTGCGTCTATATTGTGGTCAGCACAGTGCAAATACTCAATGGCTATGTGTTGAATAAATAAACAGATGATTAAACACACAAAAACACAAGTGATTAGGGAAGCGATCAATCTTTCACACCTTCATGCAAATCTATTCAACTTCTCATTGTCTTGACAGAGGTTTATGTATTATTTTTGGTCTACAGAGAAGCAATATTTCTGTAGGAGGTGGGGAGAGATGTTGGAACGGGCCACAGGAAAGATAGGTAAAGAGTTTGAAAAACCATAGCAAATACAGTAGACTCTCAGTTAACCAGCACCCATGGGGATTGGTAGATACAGAATAAATATAAGTAGACTCTCCATTAACCTAAACTCCAGCAACAGGTAAAATGAGCGTTGCTTGAGCATGCTGGTTGCTTGAATTCCAGTTAATGGAGGGAGAGTCTACTGTATAAGGTGAAGAAGCCTGGGGGCAGAGAGATGGAAGAAGATTAATAGTGATGTGAAATAAACATCTGTCTCCATTTTTTTTTGAAGACCTGGCCTAGAAGATCACTAATGACAAAATTCCTATAATTTTAAACATAGCTTAGGGCTGATCGTGCTGGTCATGATGTCAGAAAAGGCAGTGTTTGCTGTCATCTAATGGGGAACCAATACACAGTGTGGTTTATAGGGTGCTGATAATTGCTTTCCCTAAGAGTCACAAGGCATGAGGAGGGTAACTAAAGATTTCTTGTACTGCCACACTGGGACCATTACCTGTTCTAGTGATTGACCAGTCAGCCACCTAGCTCCAAAATTGTCTCCTTGTTGTCAGATGGTCTGTATGCCCTGACTGTCCCCAGGCCTTCCAGTTGTCCTATGGTATTTCATTAAATCTGAGAAATCAGATTCAAGGGTCAACTTGGCAAGAAAACCCAAGGAAATTAAAGCCAATTTGGACAAATCAGAGAAGGAGGTAGTTAATCTTTCAGCTTGATTCCTGAAAAGTCACCCAGGGGTTTTCCATTTGCAATTCTTCATTTGCTTTCAGACAGCCTCAGAAACAAAGTGTAAGAATTGATTTGAGATCAAATATACTTATAATAAGTTCTTTCTTGAAGGGTAGAGGGAAGATAAAGGAAAGATGCCTCTGGGTGCGAAGTTGACCAAAGTATAACTGCTAGATAATTCAAATGTATTTTATTACTCCAAAGCATTTAAACTCCAAATTGTAATTATAGCCGAATGACTGCTTTTGCTTTTAAATGTAAAATAAAAGTCAATTTTACATTTAGTTATACATTTAATTTTATTGGTTACATTGTTCATATGACAGAAGTTTTTATTATTAGTAACTTCTATTAACTATAAAATGAAAATTAATCAAAATAAACTGAAATATGAAAAATTAAACAAAACTAAATGTGGCAATTATACAAAAGGAAACTGATTTATTGATATATTTTATGTCAACTTGGTTAATATATCCCATTAAAGGTTTTGGTGTCAGCACCCTAAAATTTCATAATTTTGAGAGCCAAGTACACAAACAAAAGTTCACATATAGTTTATACCTACAAGAAATGGAAAAGAAAGAATATCAAAAGAAACAAAAAGATTATTCATACTTTGACTACTAATTTGATCTTGAAACATAACCTAACAACTGAACTTGAACTCAACCTAATTTTACCTAACTGAACCTAATGTCATGTATTATATCTATAACCTGTGTTCACAAGACAATATAATGCATGATTATTTTTAAGACTTTAGATCAGAAGGAAAAAGTAATGTGATTTTTGAGAAGTCATTTTTATTATTGTTCTATTGTTTTAGCATTTTTTTCAATTATTTCTGAACCCAAGCAAAAATTTAGCAGTTTCTAAAGTTACATTAAGCTCATAGATTTTTACTTAAAAATCTTAATATTTTTATATCTACATATCATCAAAAATAAGTAAAAGGCTAACGAGAGTTTTAAAAATTTGTTTATTGCTTTAATTTTTTAAACATTTTTTGTTGTTGTTTTATGGTTTTTAATCACTCCCTGCTATAAATTCAGCAGATTACAAGATGCATTGTTCCTGCAAGTTTTACTGTCTAAGTCATAGCAGTTTTAAATTGCCATATCATACAGGTATTGTTAAAATTGATTAATGCACATTTTAAGAATATTTTTGCAGGGTTTTAATTGTGTGTGTGTGTGTGTGTGTGTGTGTGTGTTGTATATATGTGAGAGTATTTATTTCTATTGCTTCTGACATGAACATAATGTGTCAAGTTTTATTTACAAGTCTTAATATTCTAAAATCTGCTCTTCACCCAATGAATGAAAGTTTTTAAGGATTTTTTTCTTTTGTTGTTTGAGTTATAAAAATGTTTTTTTCCTTTTTTGTATATTTTTAAAAATTGATTTTTAATTGATCCTGAACCAAGAGCCTGCTTAGCAGCTTCCTAGCTGCATTTTGATCCAAATCATCATATTAAAGTTAAACCACTTTTCAAATTTTGCAACGGCTGAAAAAAATACAAGTTCTAAATATTTTTGTGCTTTTTTCCTTTGGTTTTCGGTTGTTTTGTTTTATATGTGTTTGTTTTTTCCAATTTGGTCCTGACCTGGGAACAAATTCAGCAGTTTTCTACCCATATTGTACTCCAAAATTTCAGACAAATAATACAGCATTTTTAAATTTAAAGATCCTCAAAAAAAATAAATAAAATATTAATACAAGTGTTAGGAATATCTTCAGCTGTTTTTTATTGTTTTGTAGTGTTTCTGAGTTGTTTGTTTGCATTGCTTTGGTTTGGTGTATATATTTTTTTCAACATACTCCCAACTTGGATACAAGTTCAGCTGCTCTGTCTACACTGGGCACCAAAATTTAATATGAAAGAATAAGTAACTTAAAGTTAAAGATGTTTCCCTTAAAAAAAAGGATTAATTCAAGCTTTAAGAAAAAAAAATTGGTGATTTTGTTTTATTTTTGTTATTATTTTGTTATTTTTTTTCAATTTGCTCCTGATCTAGACTCAAATGCAGCAACTTTCTAGGTGCACTGTGTTTCAAAATTTCATATGGAAAATATTTTATAGAACTGTCTCTAAAAAGAAAGACAATTGGATATTTTAAGAAACAAAAAGGTGTTGCTTAGGTTTTCTTATGGACATTTGTTGTTTTATGCGATTTTTCCATTGTGTACTTGTCTTTGGCACATATTTAGCAGCTTTCTGTATTTGAAGTTTCATATGAAAATCCTAATGTAGTATAAAAAAAGGAAAAATATTTTTAAAATGTTGTCACTGGTGGTGATTGCAAATGTGTAAATCCAGTTAATTTTGTTTCTTCCACCCATATTCATGCAAACACAATTTATGTTTCTGCTTTCAACATACATACAGTAAACTTTTTATTTGATACATTTCTTATTAATAATGTTAGGCTAAAATACGTTCTTGTGTTAAAATAAAGTTGATGGTAATTCAAACCAAAAGTTGCCTATATCAGTAGTAATGCAAAAGGTCTTTTTAAAATAATCCCTGAATTTGTTCTATATTTATAGGCCCAACCTAATTACCAAATATTGGAATGGAAATATCTTCTTAGAAGTTTGAAAGTAATCTCCATATCACTAAAATCAAGGTCACTGGCCAGTTATATAACGTGATACAATGAAATTTCAACCCAGCAGAACAGTTTAGCATTCACTTTTGGTTGTTGTAATTAGACCTGACCTATAATTATTGAACAAAACAGCATATGTACAGCAAACATTCAAATAAATGTGTCTGACTGTATTCAGTACATTAATCTATTCTCAGTATCATTAGCTTCATTTTTTTTCTCTTATTCATAGCATAGGAAAAAAAATAAAAGAGAAACCAAATCTGGACCTAAAGACCATTCTCGTACCTAAAAGGTGGACTCTAGCATTAACTCACCACCGTTATGTGTTGTTTGATCACTAAGTTCTTCTTGAATAGCTGGAAGGGAAGGCTTTGTGGTCAGAGGCATTTCAGTCTTAAACAGGGATTCCATCCTGATATGGGTATTGATGTAGAAGGACTTCTGAAAAGACTCAAGTGTGAAGTAATAAATGAAAGGGTCAAAGCAACAGTTAAGAGTTGCAAGGCACAAGGTGATTGGGTACATGATCTTAGCAAATCTTTCCAAAAAGCAATTAGTAATGGCTTGGGAACGCACCAAAGCATACACGAAGAGAACAGAGTTATAGGGTACGAAACATACCACAAAGACTGCCATATGCACTGTGATCATCTTCAGCACTTTTTTCTTATTGGTCCTAATTTGAGACAGTGTAGCAGGCTTTCGAAGAGTTCTTAGCACCACAGAAGAGCAAGAGACATTCAATATCAGGGGAATGATGAACCCAACAACTTCAATAAATATGGTGATCTTGGACAGATAAGTCTTCCAGACACGTTTGGAGAAGCCCTCAAAGCAGGTGGTGGTTGCATTGTTGACATTAGTGGTTGAGAACAAAGAGGCTGAAATACCACCACTAAGGACTAGGATCCAGACTCCAGCACACACAATGGCAGAATTCCTCCTGGTCCTAATGGTACGAGATCGAAAGGGATAAACAATGGCCAGGAAACGATCCACACTAATACAGGTAAGGAAGAGCATGCTTCCATAGATGTTGGTGAGGAATGCAGTCCCAGAGATCTTGCAGAGGGTGTCACCAAAAGGCCAGTGGCGGTTGAAATTGTAAAATATTTTGAAAGGTAGAGTACAGACAAAGAGTAAATCAGAGAGGGCCAAATTGGTGATGAAAATAGCAGTCTCACTTCTCATTTTCATGCGGAAGCAGAAGACAAACAGAGAAGCACTGTTGGTTATTAGACCCAGGATGAATACAACACTGTAGACAGCACCATTCAGATTATACTTAAAGGAATCATCAACAATACAAGTATTATTGGCAGTAGCATTGCCAAACCTGGGTTTGAGGCTTGAATTTAAATCTTGGAATTGGAAGTCAGCGAATCTTCTGTCACCCATGGAGTTTTTTCAGGAGGCCTGCTGACAGCAGGGTTCACCACTCTGAGACTAGGGACTGGTAGGAAATGTTTTCCTCCTATGGAAGACAAGATGGAATGAATCATCAAATCTGCCTTCCATCCATGATTTCTGTGGAGTAAAAGATATTCTGTCCTCCAAGACTGGAAATAACATACACATTCAAGTGGGTTTGACATGTACCTTTTGAGCACTTACCATATGTTAAAGGTACTATAAGAATATGCTGCAGGATTGGAAGAGATTGTCCTCAAAACAATAAATGCAATACTGTAGCAATACAAGAAACAGGAAAAGGTGTTAATTACATTAGAGCCCAAGACAGAGTTTGGGAGGGACAACTCTGATAGTTAACACTAATTAATACTTTGAAACTTATGGCACTTTTTAACTTTTAAAAGCAAATTTTATTTGATTCCCACAAGAACACCATAAGGTAGACATATTACAGAAGCAGAAACTGAGGATTATGAAATTTAGAATTACACTAATATCAGAATTGGAAGAATGTAAAAATGGTATAGTCAGACCAGAATTCAGTTTTTTTTTATTCCTAACTGAAGGATTGTTAAGCCACTCTAAATTGTATTGTCTACTCTCCAATATTGGTAAACTTCATTGTCTGAGTATTAGTTCTATTGCACAAGACTATAGATGAATATGGAACCTCCAGGACATGTTCTTTAAAAATGATGACTAAACTCCTAAAGTAAACTGTTGATTCTCTTTTTTCTTCTAAAACTAGAGTTCAGAGAGCAGGGATCCTTCACTTAATTAAAGATTCTAGCTAAACGTTTTTCACTGTATTACACTGCCTTTCTAGAGAGATAATTCAAATAATCACTTTAGCATTCTCCTCCTGCAGATGATGATCCCCTTTCCAAACTTCTCTCATGCTAGACCCTAAACCTAGCATGCCTTCCTTCTCCTTCTCACACTGCCCATTCCATCAGTTACTTTCTTATCTTCAGCTTGTAAAATATTCTTGGTCAATAAAGCCTTTTCTGGTGAAAACAAGTGGAATGTGAAAGGTAGATTTGACATGAACAGCCATCCCCTTGCCTCACTCACTGTACATGCTTATCTGGCCAGTTGCATGCCCTCTGCCTGCCATCATTTGTACATGTGGCATTCATTGACTTAATCATTTCTCTTGGGTATCTGGGCCCACACTGTTGAAAGGTGCATAGAAAAATCATACTAACCTTCTTCTAGATTAGCAGCTGTCATTGGACAAGAACTGTCTTTAGAATGCTCTATAATACACTATGGACAAACAGCTGTTGAATGAATTCTTTTAATGAGGAGGATATGGAATAAAAACGGTCTTTGTTCCCTGATATATTTAATAATGGATTTTCACAAGATTATATTTTACAATGTGAAAGGTATCTCTCTGAAGTGATTCCTTTTTATGTCATTCTTTCCTTACAATTGTCAGGGAATAGGTCAAAGAGCCTCTCGTATATAACAAGACAAGTGGAGAGGGGACCCTGCCAGAGTTATAGAGGTCTAAAGTCACTTCAACCACTGTTTGACTTCATAAAAAAATGATTTGAGGAAAAAATTTCACGCACTGCAGTGTCAAGATGTAGAGATGGCCTTGGAGAATAGAGTACAAAGCAAAGGGTTGTCATTTTTAATAGCTAAAACTTTCAAATTAAAATTGGAAATTTTCTATTCTTGAATTTTCATTTGACAAATCTTTACAAAGTGCTTCCCATGAGCCTAACACTGCACTAAGCTCATATTCCTTCTTGACCATTTTTTCTCATAAGCCCAGTTCAACTTTTGCCGGAAGCAACCTTGGTATATAAAAGCAGAGTATAGTGGGAACCTAGACAAAGTATGGTCCAAAAGTGGGGGGAAAAAAGCCAGATGAAGAAGAAATTAAAAAGTAGGTGGGGAGAGCAGAAGAGTGGATGGAAAAGAAAGTAGCAGAGAAACAAAAACTAGAGAACTGAAAGAGGAGGAAAAAAAAAAGAGGATGTTGCCAGGGAGAGGTCAGTGCTGCTATACAATTTGTATTCAGGGCATTGGGAGGCATTTCTAGTTCACAATTACTTTAATCCCTTTCTCCCTATTTTGCTTCATCTCACTCCTTTCAGTTTTCTCAGAAAGAACAGTGTTAAATCACTATATTTAAGGTCACTTAAGCTGATCAGAAAAAAAGCAGAAAGAGCCTGGAAAATGGATTTCCAACCTCTTCTTGAGAGCTGTAGACCCAAGTTTCTGCAGATTGTTTCATCAATGAAGTGGCAGAAAGAAAAAGAGAAAACAAACTTCTCAAAAACTTAAACCACTTTATATACTATTTTTAACATCCCTACTCAATACCCATTAGTCTGGAGGCCTTTTTTTTCATCATTGAAAGTAATCAAGATAGTAAAAAATATCTCACTAACACAGTCACCCAATCTAAAGAAATTAGGGCACTGCAAAACTCTTAACATTAAAGACAAGCTTCATTCTCTATGATATGCTTGCACCTGCCTTCCACAATAAGTACTGATAGTAATTTTATTTTATTTGGAAAATGTTTGCATCTTAGAAGCCTTTTCACCCCTGCCCAGAGTTCCTTCAGTCTGCTCACTGGCAACCCATTTACACAGCATGCTTCTAGTTCACTGGCTATATATTACTTTGTACTGGCAAAGACGGTATGTTTCAAATAGGTGAACTCTGTCTTTCCAATTTTACATTCAGTCACTCAGAACATATACACTATGCCTGGCACTTCTGCTTTGCTCCTTTGAGTAACCAAATCCTGAGGGAGAAAAAGTACCACGTACAAGAAAGCATTACAGTCTCAATACTGGAGAGGGCATGGGAAAATGACCACTAAGGCCTTATTCATAGTTATGCCTTGCTTGAACACACAGCACCTTTGCTGTCTAGAAGTGAGGGTGTGTGCTGGAACTTAACACAGCCCTGAAAGCAAGGAGTCCTATTTCCGACTCAGACACTGGTTCACTCTGTAACAGCTATACTGTTTCTCTTCTCTCTATAAACATGCCTCTGAGCCTCACAGATGAGGCTAGGAAGATTCAACAGGGCTTATGAAGAGCCTTATGAACTAGCCAGTATTCAGTTCAACTTAACCACAATGAAACATTATAGAAGGCTTTTTCCTTCTCTCTCCCCTGACACAACTGGACTCCGATGACTCTGTCTTTCTTGGTATGCTGAACTTCATATTAGCAACACATCCTTCTAACACTATGTGTAACTTATACCTCAGGGACCCATCCTGAGTTTCACCCTTAACCACACAATATTCTCATAATAGGACAATCCAGGTGGGTGCTTCTAAAGTAGTATATCCAACAAAATTGTGGTAAAAAAAAATCAAAGAGGTATTTGGCTCTTAAATTGATTCTGGAGGAGAAATCAACAATGTTCAAGAAACAAGGTCTGTTTTCTGACTGGCTTCCTTTCTTTTGACCAAAAAAGCCCACTGTTTTTTAACCACTAGATTTTCCTAAATGGCTAACATATTTTGCACTCAATGGAGGCAAAGGGCCAACTCTAGAGCTTCAGATGAGATGAAAGAAGAAAAAAAATAGGTTAACACAGTTGATTATATCTTCCACTGCAAGTAGCCTTATTAGATTACTGTATTGTGAAGATCTTTGCAGCCAATTACTCCAACAATTAATCAGCTAGAAGGATCAGAGTGCTGGGTGATGTATCTTCATTGACAATGGACAAGAAGCAGGTCACCTGGAGGTTGACCAAAGAGAAATCTGACCTTCAATGAATTTTTAACTTTGACCTGCAAGTATGAAGTCAATTAGGACATTTTATACTAGTGTTTTCATTTTTTTCTTTCTTTTTATAAAATTTCTAATGATAATGAAATATACCATGTTTGGGGTCTTTGGGGATCTTGGAGGAAGGGGAGTTAGACTTTGGCCCTGTAAAAATTAATACCTAAATCACTTTACTTCACTAATGCTAAACGTTCAGATGATGCATTGAAAACTAAGCTCTTAATTCTGCCATATGCCTTGTAGCCTAGAAAGGCTGGCTGGCTCTTGGTCCCTACAGAAGATAGTTCAGAACTCAAATAAACAATACCTTGAAGGCAGAATATACTCAAATTCTCCTGCTTTGCTCCCTTTTTTATAAGCTTGGTTCAGATAAGAGTGCTTCTGATCCCGAGAACATTTCCTCTTTCTACTCTGGTAGAAGCTTGGGAACACTGACACAATAGTTTTCAGAGGAAACCAAAACTTATTGTATTCTTGCCTATAAATATCTAGCAGTGAAATAAGTAAAAAATATTTTAAAAAATGTGGCAGAAACTGTGGATCAAAGCCATCTTGTTGGAATAATAGGGAATGTGTACAAACAGATGTTCCTCAGATGAGTGGCTGCCAACAGGTAGAACTACTTAAAGAAACCTTCTAGGTCTAGTCACAGGCACAGGTCTCAATTACAGATATGGTTCCAACTGATGTTTCTATGCATTGGTTGATGTTTTTCAAAATGCAATCCAGCCTTACGACATTACATGTGGAGGAAAACCATAGATAAATGTTTCACTGTAGAACTAAGATGGGAAATTGATCTATATTAGGTCTCATTTCAAGCAAGCTTCCATGTGTCTCAAATATTTAGATTGATATACCTTGTGTATTTTTGATGCAAGAAATATTCTTTTAAAAATGGCTTCTCTACATTGAATTTGCTTTGCATTGAGATTATTATAGCTGTTTTGTTCTCCCATTTTATTTGAGAAAAACAGGAAGTTGACACAGGCCCTAACTGAGCAGATCCTGTTCTCAGTGATTAACTTAATTTTTTTTCAGCAAAAATACTCCAGTTTCTCACTAACCCTTCACTTGATGGCATAGTCTAATCTTTAGAAAATAATGTGGTTTCCTGTTCAACGTGAGGGGGGCAAAGATTGTATCAACCTTACTAAAGTAGAATTTTTCCCTGGAAGTTAGTTATAGAGTAAAACAACTACAAAGAAATAGCTTAACCTCATATTTTAAAATTGTCTTGAGTTTTCAGACAATAATATATCATCTCAGTACATGTCTCAGATGTTTTGGGAAAATTTTTGGCTGTTCCCAAAAGAGTTCATTTCCAAATTCTGGGAGGCTCATACATTCATTCCAACTAGTAATTCAGCTTTATTTCACATATTTGAAAAGGCAAATTAGTTATTAATTTGCATACCAAATCTTCTGATATTCTTGTATACTAATCTTGATTATATAAATAAAAACCATGTCTCCCATTTCAAAAGGTAGATAAGAGTGGCACAGAGGGCTTAAACCAAAGAATCAATATTCATCTACACCAAAATTGCCTGGATTAAAATAAACCGTTACAACTACTCCATTCATTCTGGATTTTTGTATTATGTAATAATCTGCAGTAAATTAGAAATATTTATTACAAAAAATGAAGAATAAAATTAAGAATTTTGGAGAAATCTATTACCAAGAAATTGGTACTCACCACAAACACTCAAACAAAATTATAGCACCAATTTTATCTGAGACTTGGGCAATCAATGAACTTTCTGGAGGTACTGTGGCTAGAGATTTCCTCCAATGGATGTTATGAGAAAGAACTAGTCATAATACTGTGCCATGGAGAGAGCTTTTCAATAATGTATGTCAATACCATAAGGTTAAGAAATGATGGAAAGAGAAGTGACTCTGGGTGGTGAACACATACTGCAATACATGGACAATGTATTGTAGAATTGTTCACCTGGAACCTATGTAATTTTTAACCAATCTCACCCAAATAAATTTAACAATAAAGAAAAAAACCAAAAATAAAAACAACAAAAAAGAAGTTATTTATGATATAAGTCAGAATAAATGGTATCTGACATATTTTAAAATGGTATCTAAATGTTTTGGATTTCATTATAGAATTGCAGATAAAAATGTTATTTTCCAAACTTATCACTGCTCTACCACATTTTATTAGTTATATTGACAAGCATAAAGCCCATTAGTCTGTGTAACCTATAATCATTTAAAGATAACTAACGACAAAAGGCATAAAAATACTTCCACTTCCATAATGTAATACATTACGTTAAAATAACTGAACAAGAGATTTCTTTTTTTGGCTGAAGTTATATTGATTCTTTGTTCTTTTCTTTTTCTTTTTCCCTGGCAACAACTGTTATTATTGGGCAGGGCCTTGATAGGGGAAGAGGAAAGAAGAATGGAACAACAGAGATCTCACTATTTTGTCCCTAACCTGAACCCACATCCTAGCAGAATTTATTTCTTCCCTGAACTATAGCGATGTGAGCAAGTCTTCAATTACTGGGTATTAGCACACTGCCAATAACCTCTGCCTCTACTACGATGTCCTAGGCCTATGCAATATAGCCCATCTATAACATCTTCAAATCACAGCTCTGCAGAAAACACTAGTATAGAACCAGGAACACTTTACAATGGAATTATTATAAGTAGCACCTGCTCATTTACTACCTGTAGAGTCATCTGCTAGTGCCAAACTTACACTATTGTTACATCTCACCATCTTCTGAACAAAGTTAGCCTAAACGAACCAGACTGTTAATATAATACTTCAACTTTCCTGAAATAATTTTTTCTAATTTAAGAAAACCAAAATAAAAATAATAAAATCCTTTGACAATTTAAAATGTATTTGAGAACCTTAATAGTAAGGAAAATTGATTTCCACACTCCTCCAGAAAAGAGTATTCCTGAAATAAAATTACTGTAATAAAATTAACATTACTTTACTAGATTATATTAAAGGAAGACAGAAATATTAACATTTCTTTCTTTTATGGCTTTCACAACTGATACAGATTATAAAGAAAACATTTTATTTAGAGTCCAAGTAAACCTGGAAGTTCAAATACCCTAAAGTGATCATATTTAGTATTAATTCAATACAGCCACATCTAGCCCCATCACTAGTTAACTATGTGAAAGTCACAATCCTCCATTTCATTTCTCCATTCACCTTTGGACTTAATTGACAGCAGCCTTCAACTGGTGGTATTCCCTCCTGTCACTATTCCCACCTGTCAGTTGTTTTAACCTGCTCCTAATTGCCATTGCAAAAAAATAAACAAAAAAATAAATAAAATTTTTAAAAATAATAAAAATATAAATTAATCGCTCAAAGTGAGGTGAGAGGAATAAAATTTTATTAGATTCAATGAAATTATTGCTAGATTTTTTAAATTGAGGTATACAACATTATATTCACTTCAGGTGTATAACACAATGATTTGATATTTGTACATATTTAAAAACTATCACAATAAGTTTGTTTAACATCTGTTACCACATACAGTTTAGATCTATCTTAATATCAGATATCCATTAGTGCCAAAAGCTAAGAACCATAAGTCAAGAAGCCATTTATATCCTAAAGTCTTTCTAATGCCCTCATTTTTCTCATCCTCTACCCTTCTGCCCAAATCAGCTGTCTACACTCAATCCTGACCTTTTCTACCTGTTCCGTGATCACGTCTCTCCTCAAAATATAAGGCTATCAAAATACTTAAGAACATAACCATATAGAAGCAGTAGACTATTTATCCTATGCATTGTTCTGATAACCAATTACATATCTACTAAAAGTGAGTCTGGATTCCCAGTGGTAAGTGACCTCCTATTAAGCTCCCAATGTTCAGTACTTATATTCACAAATACATTATAGATTTTCCCCTCCCCCTTAAGAAGGCCAAGAGCAGACTAATACCTGATGACCACACCACAGAAAAAAAGACAACTACATAGTTAGGCCCTGACCACACCACAGCAAGGGCCACAATTCTCACTGCATTTTATCTCAAAGGGAACAGAATAGATGAAGCTTTAGCTTAACTTGGCCAGAGTGTTGCTGTGAGGCATCTTCCCAGTCCTCTCTTTAACTTGGTACACATTCTGAAAGGCTGGTCTGATTGGCAGGAAATGCTTTAGAGTGTAGACACCATCAAGTTTATCAGCTGAACTCACCCTTTTTAGTGCAAGTATAAACTTTTCATCTGTGACAAGGAAAAAGGATTTAAAATCTATGTTGATCAGATATGTTGTTTGGAATTCTGTTCTGAAAAAAAATTAAGTTTCAAAGCCACTGAATAATTTAAAGCTTAGGTTATTATTTTTGTCTTCATATTAGTCAAGGAAAAAAGAAAGATGGTATCAATGGTAAAGTAGCAAAGTGAATAACCTCAACAAGTTCTGAAATGTTTGAAATGTTCTAAGCATTGGATTTGTCTGATCTTGTCCATGTTGGAATAATGGTGAATTACATTACTATATTTCCTAAAACAAAGGAACTAAAATACAATATTTATCAATTCATCAAGATTTTGCTGCTAAAAACCTTAAAAATATTCAGGATATACAATAAGAGAATTTTAAATATGTCACATTATTGCATTTGTATGAAGAACAGCAATTAATTTTACATATAATAGCAAATTCAATTTATGCCAGTTTTCAATGAACTATTTCTTCCTTTATAATCAAGTTGATGAATTATTCAATATAGCAAATGTCATATTCTCCATAAATCAATTAGACATAAGAAGCATGCTGTTACAGTTTTCCTAGAAGGAATCTCATCATAATAGAAGCCATATTAGCTCACAATCAATTGTAAACCAAATAAATATAAAGTTAGCCAAAATAATTTCTAAACTGCTGTACTCTGATTTTAAGTAAGCTCTTTAGGACAACTGTGTTTACATAAAACAACAGCCAGAAAATCCTCTATCTCTTCCACTTAAACAATATTATTGCTGAAACAATATTATTGCCAAAACAATAGAAATGCTTGCTTTTTTTTTTACCGTTCAACACGACAATCTGCTCAGCACTTCAGAATTGAAGTCTAATTTCTTTCCCCAAACACTCAAATCGTTTCCAATGAAGTTTGTTACAACGTCTCCCCACCCCCAAATGCCCAAATCAAATCTTTCTCGAAGAGACTTACCCCAAGAAAGAGTGTGCTAGATGAGAATGTGGTCATGCCTGTAGAAAATTAAACATGTGAACGCTCAATTCGCACTTTAAAAGTGCATATTTTAATCCATTATTATTTTTTTAACAGGGAAAGGTTAGCCCAGCCCAAAGTAGCAGAGTCTCGGCTGTCGCAGCTTGTTACAGCAAACTGCTCATTCTGAAAATGTTGAGTTTATTTACATTTTTCTCTTTCCCTTTGTTAAAAAATGGCCCTCTTGAAATGCTGCAGCCGGCTAGCCTTTAACAAACAGGACACAAGAAAAGGCCTAAAGTCCGGGCTGGAGCTGAGGGCCGGGGGAACTCTTGGGGGTCTCAATAGGAAATGCTTTTCATTGGATAAGGAGACATTATTAGGAGCCGAGATCCCGCCCAATCTCCTGTGCTCCATCGTTCCCTTAGTCACCAATCGCTGAACTGAAGTTTTTCTTTAAAGAACATTGCCCAGAAAAAGTAGTTTTCACAGTCAAGAATTAGCAGCTTAAGTGGCTCTTGACAATATAAAAAGTGTGTCTTTCCTGACCAATTAATCCACAGAGAAAGCCTATGTGCCTGCCTTTGCTGCAGGATTGCTACCTCCCCCTACAATTCTAATAAGGAGGAGGAGACAAAACGCTAAACTGGAAGGAGTATTTTAATTATGAGCAACCCATGTTTGCTCTAATTTGTTTAAAATAATTACAACAATAATATTGATGGTAATAATTAGGGGGCAAGGAAAGGAAAAAGTGAATGGTACCATAAATACATTCCTATTACACTGTGTAGAATTAAACTTTCTAACACCACAAAAAAAAAATAAAATTCAATACTGTATTCACTTACTTAAGCCAGTGAAGTGCCCTAAAAGGGAGATTTGGAGGGTGGGGGCAGTCCCAGAGCTCTAATACCCATCTTCCATGAACTAGGATGGCAAAAGGAGGGTCTGTACTTCTCTTATCTAAGTGCCTGGCAGGAAGGCTAATTACCATGAAATTTCCAGAGGTTTGCTAAAACCAAAATTAATAGTATAGATGCAATCTCTTTATAATGGGGAGTTATATTCCACTGTATGCCTCCCCCATAGGCAAGTTCTTTTCCTTTAGGTTGATTGCCTTGGCCACCCACATCACTTTTTTTATTTTCTCCCTGATTTTTCCTCCTTGCCTCCCTTTCTCTAACCTGGATTTGTTGCAGAAATTTACTCATCCCTCTGTAACTTTGTAGCTAGCCCTTCCCCTCTTCCACCCCCAAATCCCAACACTTCTCCTCTACCTTCACCCACTGCCAACACTAGCAGCAATAGCAACCCCTCTTCCTTCCTTAGAATGAAACTCTTAAGCCAGGGAGAAATTCTTTGGGCAGAGATACGCCCCCTGGAGAATTGGGGGATCCTCTGCCTGCTTCAAAACATAAGTCTGCATAATTAAGCTGTCTCTCAAATAAGATATTTGTTTATTCTCCTCCTTTCTTCAGCTCTATTGTGGCTGTTCTCACTAACAGTCAAGGCCAATAAACAAGTGAATATGAAGCTAATATTAGCTTTATTACTTGTGACTGATTCTGAAAAGTACTTTTCTCTATTGCTTCCCTTCTCCCACAGCCTAGTTTCTGAACTTTCTGTCCCCTCTTCACTTATCTCATGTCTGTCTATTTCTATCAGTTGCTTACATTGATTGTGTCTCCACAAAGTGACAATTTACCCACTCTGGACCAGGACTAGCCCTTGGTGTATTCGTTGGTCTAGGAGAGAAAGAAACAGTCACTGTCCCACAGTGCCTCACAGTCTTGCTAGAGACACAAAACACATTAAACTGTGAGACATCAAGACAAGTTTTGAAAAATACTGAAGTAGTTATATGGAGAGTAAGATCTATGATGGATCAGAGGATTGAAATAAAGTCCTATGGACAGTGCAGGAGGGCTTCCCAGAGGAGGTAGGATTTGAGCTGGACCTAGGTGGATGATTAGTATTTAAATAAGACAAGGAAAGAAGGGGAAAGCTTTCCAGGTGGCAGACCCAAGTGATCAAATGCGGGAAGTATTAAGTGAGACTAGGTGAGAAGGAAGCTGGTTTGTGAAAAGAAAAAAAGGGATAAGGAGAAGAGCTTTTAAGGGGAGTACTCAATTGTAGAAGTCAACCTATAATTAATGTCACTGTCTATTTGTTTGCATAATCATCTCATTATCTTTCTCCTCTTTGGGTTAATACCACTGTCTTGGAATTCATCCGTCTTAATTTATCCCTAAGGTACTCAAGTATTTTTCTGATTAATCTCATAAATGACTCCTGGGTGTTTTACCATATCACTGGGTCATATGCCCTTGTAGCATCACTCTTCCTCTGTCTGAGTTTCAGTCTCACTGACCTACTTTTAGCTTCCTAAATTGAGATATGATCATTCACACTATGGATATTTCCACATGCTATTTCCTCTGCCTGGAACACTCTTCTCCTTCCTAGCCTTCCTTTCACCAAGTTAATTCTTACTCTTCCTTCAGAAATTATCCCAGTAATCATGACTCAGGGAATGCTTCCTTAAGACCTAATTTAAATCATAGCTATTTATTTTATGTTCTTACAACATTGTGGAGCTTTATTTCAATGCATTCACCACAGGTATAAATTTATATGCTGTTGTGTAAATTTTTATTTGTGTAATAATTTGATTGTCAGTCTCTCCCAACTGTAAATTCCAAGGAGATAGTGTCCATATCTGCTTAATCAAAAATTAGTATTAGCAGTGTTCACAAAAGCTCTTTCCTGACCTTCTTCCTTGTCTACGTAAAGAAGCAGTGTCTTTTTTTTTTAATTCTCAGCTGAAAACTTATGGCATTTCATACATTTACAAATGGTCCACCTCAAGGTGTTAATTTAAAAGAGTACACACACCGAAAATGTCCCATAAACAAGAAAGTACTGAATCTTATCCACTACCATCCCCTTTCGCCTTCGCCTCACTCCTTGCTTCAAACATCCTGGTTTTGCTTGCTTCAGTATTTGTAAGATGGAAGGGAGAAAAATGAAAGTTTTTCTAGGGTGTTTTCCAAATAGCCAGTTCATAGCCACACAGCTTAACCCCAAAAATCCTTTTCAAAAAGCTTTCATTGAGTTGCTGATGTTTTTGCCACTGAAAAAGTGCAGTATACATTTCATTTTTATATTTTTGGGAAAGAAAGCAACTGAAATATGATTAACTTTCAACTGGGAATTTACACACTTGAATAAGAATAGCTAGATAGCTTCAGAACCTCACACTCCAAACACAAATCAACTTCTCTCACTGCCAATAATATCAATGGACTGGGTAAATTCATCCCAAGTGCCAGTGATTCAACACTATGCTAGTTTCCTTAGAAACGGTACAAATATAACCAAAGGATTTTAACTATGCCTTTGGCTTAGGGGCAAACTAAGAGTTTTGGAAGTGCTCAGATTCTCTAAATGAATGCAGTGCCTAAATATGAGAGCTCTCTGGAAAGTATCCAGCCATGCAATATGAAAAATAGAGACATTTTTGGCTGAATTTTTTCCAGACAGCCCTCGTACAAGCCTGGGCAGTCATTTAGGAAGGAAAGCCATTTAATGATTAACTTTGCATTAATTAGCAGATGTATTGAAGCCTTCAGAAGACAAAGAAAGGCAAGATCCTACAGCCTTTCTTTGTTAATACAGTTATTATTCTTCCCTGGGAGAAAGGGACCACCAGGTCAGGTTCCAAGCTCATTAGGTTGGACACTACATCTCTGTAAGGTAGAAAACATTTTTTCAAGCACAGACTCTGGAAGAATTTTTAGCTCATATTTCACACTCAAGCACCATCACCTGTTACCTCTTTCTCTTGAAACTGAATTTTCCTTCTCAGTAACTGAATAGGCTCAGATAATAGTAGTTAGAAAAAATGAACACTTTTACCAAAGAGTTCGGTAAATCTGCCTTTTGTAATGCAAACTGCTCTCTAGAAGCTGACAAATTCCGCTAACAGAATGTGGGCTTTTGAATGATTCTAAGGTTTGAAAATCTCTGGATCTGCATCTGTTAATATGAGGCCTAAAGTCACAGGCTAATTCTCAAAATCATGAGGAAAAAGTGACTTACTTAAGACAACGAAGCTAACAAATAGCAAAACCAAATCAACATGCAAGTATTTTGGAATTACATCAGTATAAGTCTGAAGTAGATTTTGATATGTTAAACTAAGCATTGGAAATCCAGGAGTACCCCCACTAAGAAAATACTCCCCAAACATACAGCAGGCTCTTAGTTAACTGGCATCCATGCCTGATAAATATAGTATTATTTCTTCAATTTTTTTTGCTGATTGTTTGAGACTGCCGGTTACTTGAGTTCCGGTTAATGGAGAGTCTACTGTAGTTAAAAATCATTAAAGAAACGAAAAAAGTACATAACAAAATAACCACTCACGACAAACAGATATCGTAAAACAGGAATATATGACAAAAATAATCATGAGACATACAGAAAATAAAAAGCAAAATGGTATACAAAATTACAACCATATAAATAATAACAATATAAAACCGAATCTAAAAAAGATTTAACAATATGTTGTCTATGGGACATATATTTTAGATTCAAAACCACAAATAGTTTGAAGGTAAAAAGAATAAGATACACCTCACCAAAAAAAAAAAAAGAGCTAAAATGACAACACACACACATGAAACATAGTAGACTTAAGACAAAACATCCATTACTAAGGATAAAAAGGGACATTTTATAATGATAAAATGATCACTCTATCAGGAATATTGTTATGATAATAAAGGTCTACACACCCATAAACAGAGGCAAAAAAATACATGAAGAAACAACTTACATAATTGAAGGAATAAATATACAATTTAACAATAATAGTTGGAGACATCGATACCTCACTTTCAATAATGGATACAATGACTAGACAGAAGATCAAGAAGAATATAAAATAATTGGAAAACACT
Source organism: Lyroderma lyra (assembly GCA_004026885.1). NCBI lineage: Eukaryota > Metazoa > Chordata > Mammalia > Chiroptera > Megadermatidae > Lyroderma > Lyroderma lyra. The sequence goes on from PVJL010008885.1 coordinate 37,879, forward strand.
ATACACCAACTAGACCTAATGAAATAATTTTATAAAACATGCCACTCAACAATAGCAGGATATACCTTCTTAAATGCACAATATAATATTCTGCAGCATAGATCATATGTGAGGTGTAAAATATGTCTCAATATATTTAACAAAATTAAAATAATAAAAAGCATATTGACAGCCTGCATTGGAATTAAATTAGAAACCATCAACAGAAAGAAATTGGGACCTTTTTTATGTAGAAATTAAACAACATAGTCTTAAATACCAGTAGACCAAAGAATAATCATCAGAGAAAAGAGAATACTTTAGGATCAATAAACATGAAAACACAATATAACAAAACTTATGTGATGCAGCAAAAGCAGTTCACAGAGAAAAATTTATATTTGAGAATAACTATATTTTTAAAACAGTAAAAATCTCAACACAATGTCTTATCTTTTCACCTTAAGAAATTATAATAAAAAAGAATAATCTAATCCAAACCAATCACAAGGAAGGAAAAAATAATTATTAGAACAGACATTAATAAAGTACATTGAAAACTACAAAGCTCTGTTGAAAGAAATTTAAGAATAAGTGATGGAAAGACAGCTATGTTTAGATAGCATAATATTTTTTGGAGAGCAATATCCCTCAAATTGATCTATAGATTTAAAAAAATTACCTATTAAAATCCCAGCTTGCTTCTTTGCAGAAAATGACAAGCTACAATTCATATAGAAATGAAAGAGACCCAGAATAACCAAAATAATAATCTTTTAAAAAAAGAATAAATTTGGTAGACTCACATTTACTCAATACCAAAACTTACTACAAACCTACAGTAATCAAGATTATGTAGTACTGGCACAAGGATAAACTGAAATATAGATGAATGGAATACAAGTGAGAGTCCAGAAACAAACTGACACTTTTATGTAAATTGATATTTGACAAGAGCACCAAGACAGCCATGTTGGAAAAATAGCATTTCCCAAATGGTACTGGGCAAATTGAATATAAACAATTTAAAAAACAGTTTCAAATCTCTACTTCACATCATATACAACACAACACTTAACCTAAAGTTGGCCATGTACCTAAAATTAAAAGCTAAAATTATAAAACTTTTAGAAAATCTAAGTATAAATCTTCAAGATTTTGGTTAGGAAATAATTATTCAGATACAATACAAAACCAACAAACTAAAAAAAAATGTTTGCAAAGTTGTACTTCATCAAAATTAAAACTTTTGTGGGCCATAAAAACATCATTAAGAATACAAAAAGACAATCTATTCAATGGGAGAAAATATTTGCAATCATTTATCTGGTAAGGGACAAATATGCAAAGTATATAATGAACTGTTACAACTCAAAAGGAAAAAAAATAACTCAATTCGAAAATGTGCAAATGATTGAAATATAAATTCATCCATGGAAGATAAATGGACAATAAGCATAGGAAAATGTGCTCAACATCAATAATTATCTGGGAAATTCAAGTCAAAACTACAATGAGATATCACCTCACACCTATTAGAATGGTCATTATTTTGTAAAAAAGGTATTGGATACTATCTTATGAAATTGAAACCATTGGCCATTGTTGGTGGAAATGTAAAATGCTGTGCCAATATCAAAAACAGTATGGAGTTTCCTAAAAAGAAATTAAAAATAGATCTATTATATGATCCAACCTCCCACTTCTGGGTATGTATCCAAAAAAATTGAAATCAGGGAGTTCCCTGATGGTGTAGTGGCTTAAGGCTTTGGCGCTGGTGCTGTCAGCGCTGCAGCCTGGGTTCAATTCCCAGCCAGGGAGATACCCACATACCAAAAAGCAAAAAAAAATAAAAGAAAAAAAATTGAAATCAGGATCTCAACGATATCTGGATATAAAAGACATCTCAATAACATCCCTTTGAGATCTTGATTGGGAACTGCATTTCCATGTTCATCTCATTATTGCTTATAATAGCTAAGTTATGGAAATAATTTATATGTTTATTAACAGATGAATGGATAAAGGAAAGAAAATATGAAATATATATGTATGAAACTAGAAAAAATCCAGCTACAAATGCCTCTTTTTTCATTTACCTGACTGGATAATTTCATTCATATATATATGATGGAATTTTATTTAGTCTTTAAAAGAAGGGAATGTTCTCATAAATGATGACATAGATGAACCTGGAGGGCATTATGCTAAGTGAAATTAGCTAGTCACAGAAGTACAAATACTGCATGTTTTTCCTTTTGTGAGAGAACTGAAATAGTCAAACTCTTAGAAGCAGAGAATGGAATGGTAGTTTCCAGGGACTTGGGAGAAGGGGAAATGGATGTTGTTGATCAATGTGTATAAAATATCAGTTATAGAAGATGAATAAGTTCTAGAGATCTGATGTACAACATTGTGCCTATAGTTAATACAGTATTGTGAAAAATCCAATTAAAAAAAGGGCAAAGGACCTAAACAGATACTTCTCCCTACAAGACATACAAATTGCCAGCAGAGATATGAAAAAAATGCTCAGCTTCACTAGCTATTAGGAAAATGTAAATCAAAATGGCAATGAGATATCACTTCACACCTATTAATAGAATGTCTATCATCAACAAGACAAGTAATAACAAGTATTGGAGACTTTGTGAAGAAAAAGGAACCCCCATACACTGCAGGTGGGAAAGTAAATTGGTATAGCCACTATGGAAAACAGTATGAAGTTTCCTCAAAAACTTAAGAAGAGAATTACCATTCAGCTCTTGAGCCACGCTCCTTGCTCGAGCCCGCTCCTACCTCTTTGGAGTGTACTTTCTCTTCAATAAAATATCTCTTTGTTTCACCTCTAAAAAAAAAGAATTACCATTCAACCCTGAAATCCTTCTTCTTAGGTACCTACTCAAGAAATCTGAAAACATTTATCCGTAAAAATGTATGTACCCCTATTGCAGCATTATTCACAATAGCCAAGACATAAAAACAACCAAATTGTCCTTCAATAGATGATTGGATAAAGGAGATGTGGTACATATACAAAGTAATAAAAAATGAAATGGTGCCATTTGTGAAAACAGGATCGATCTTGAGATTATCGTGCTAAGCAAAATAAGCTAGACAAAACAAGTCAAGAACCATATGACTTCACTCATATGTGGTATATAAAACTGAAAGCAACAAAGGAACAAGACAAACACACAAAAACTCGAAGACACAGATAATAATTTAGTGGTTACTAGAGGGTAAGAAAGGGTGGCAGAAGAGAAAAAAGGAGGTCAAATACATGGTGATGGAAGGAGAAGTGATGCTGAGTATTGAACACATAATGCAATATATAGATGATGTATTATAAAATTGTACACTTGAATCCTAGAAATCTTACTAACCAATGTCACTCCAATAAGTTTAACAAAAAATACAGTATTGTGCACTTAAATATTTGTCAGGAGGGTAGATCTCATGTAAGCATTCTTACTATTAAAAAAAGAGTCTCACGTAAACTTCTGAAGGTAATGGATATGTCTATTTTCTTGTTTGTGGTAATGGTTTTATGAGTGCATGTGTAAGTTCAAACTCATTATATTATACTTATTAAATATGTGCAGCATTTGTATATCAATTCACTTCAATAAAGCTGTTAATATAAAATAAAATCCTATTCAATATAAAAAGTTTATTGAAGGATAATAATGTTTTAAAATTAGATTTTCGTGATAGTTGCACAATTCTTTTAATATAGTAAAAGCCACTGAATTATACACTTTAAATAGGTAAATATTAATGATATGTAAATTATATCTCAATATACATCTTTTAAATAATGAAAGGGTTACACAAAATGGTCTCCAAGATATACAGGGCTCTCACATTCAGGGATTTTACAATGTTAAATCTAATCTATTTTATGCATGTAATCACTCTCTGTTGTCTGCTTTCTTTACCATGCACTCCACTGGATTCCTTTCACCTCTGAATTCAAAATGAAAACAACTATTGAAAAACTACCCTACAGTCTACATCAACAATTATTAATAAGTGCACTTATCTGACATTTTTGAGGTATTTTTAGTATTCTAGGCACAGTACAAATTAATAAAACCGATACAGAGTTGATGGGCCCTGGTCCATCAGATATGAACTCAAAAGCTATAAATCAATGAAGAAAAATGTCCTGCTGAATATATCAGAAAGAGAAGGCTTGAAAGAGTGGAAAGAATTTAAGCCTTAAAGGATATATAAGCATTTGGTCTGTGGACACAAGGGCACTCTAGGCTTAGAAAAATTATGTGAACAAAAGGATGCAGACAGGAAAATTTGTTTTCAATGCCATTCCCCCAACCACCTTCACTATACAATAGCCAGTTTAATTTCAATTACCATAAATATTTGAACATTATAAATTACATTCATTTAAAAATATTTTATCATTCATACTTCCTACCTCTATCCTCCAATTAGTTTAAGTTAGGCTTTATTGCATTCTAGCTCATACTGTTTGACTTAATGACTAGTATAAAGTTCAATTTCTTTGTGGTCTTCTGTGGATTAATAAAGTAATAAATGTTTTTCTTTGCAGTCAAAATTGGTACAGTGCCTCAGAAGGCAGTCCAAAACTAAAATAAGGAGACTAGATCATTTTTATTACCTCAATAAAAATATGTACAAGGTTTCCTGATGATTTTTCATTTCAAGATTTTTAAAATTATTAGACTTTGTTATTTAGAGTCACTTCAGGTTTATAGAAAAATTGAGCAGAAAGTACAGAGTTCCCATATACAACCCTGACACACATAATTTTTCTTATTATGAACATCTTGCCTTAATGTGGTATATTTGTTGAAAGTGATGAACAAATATTAATGCATAATTATTAAACATATCTGGTTTACATTGGGGTTCGCTCTATGTTATACAATTCTATGGTTTTGATAAACTGATGTGGTCATGGGTTCACTATTACAGTATCATACAGAATAGTTTCTCTGCCCTAAAAAACTCCTGTGTTCCACTTATTTATTCCTCTGTTGTTCTCCTTTGAACCCCTGGAAACCATTCATCTTTTTATTGTCTCAATAGTTTTGCCTTTTCTAGAATGTCCTATAATTGGAATCATATAGTATGTAGTCTCTTTGACTGCTTTCATTTACTATATGCATTTAAGTTTCCTTGATGTGTTTTTGTGGCTTCTTTTTATCACTGAAAAATGTTCCATTGGCCGGTCAAAGATCTACAGAAGTCTCAAAGAAAGGGAAGGACAAGAATTGATATATAGCCAGGGCTCATAGGAACTGAGACTGAGAAAAGAGTGTACTAATCATGAGTGCTAACTCTGAAGCCTGAGGTCTGACTGCCTGGGTTCAAATTCTTACTAGCTGTATGATCATTGCAAGTTACTAGCCAATCTGTGCTTCAATTTCTTCATCTGTAAAATAAGAATAATAATCATACTTTATTTATAGTAAGTATGTGAAGAGGTAAGAAGAGTAGCTGGCGTATAGTGTTTTATAAATATCAGCTATTATTGGGAGTTCCCTGATGGTGTAGTGGCTTAAGGCTTCAGCGCTGGCGCTGTCAGTGCTGCAGCCTGGGTTCGATTCCCAGTCAGGGAGCTACCCACATACCAAAAAGCAAAAAAAATAAAAAATAAAAAATAAAAAAAATATCAGCTATTATTGTCATTATTAGGTACCAATGCAGTGTCCATTTTCTCTCTCCCTTTCCCTCTCCCCTCTCTCCCCCCCACTGCCTCCTCTCTCTCCACCTCCCTCTCTTCCTCCCTCCTTCCCTTCCCTCTTCCTTCTTCCCCTTTCTGTTTTGGCTCCATATAGTCTTTTTCCTTACATCTCTCCCTGTTTTCCTGTTTTGGCAAACCAAGTTTCTCTGTCTCTATTCCATATTATTTTTGTTCTCTCAAAATTTCAGTTCAAACTTTAAACATATGGCCATGTAGTATAGTGGTTAAGAGCACAGATTCTGAATCCAGACTGTCTGAGTTTCAATCTTAACTCAGCCACTTACTACCTATGTTCCCTTGAGCAAGTTACTTGGTCTCTCTGTGATTCTATTTCCTCATTTGTTGAAGAGTTATAATAACAATAGAAACTACCCCATAGTCTGTTGAGAGGAGTGAGTGAGTTAACATTTTGCCTGGTATATACATAGCAAGTGCTGTAAGACCATTTGTTATCATCAATATGACTATTCTCAAAGCAACCTTTTGGCTTTTGTTTCTAAAAACAGAAGGTAACTGCTTTAGAGTAGAGTTTGTTTGTCTGAGCTTATCTTTGGTAGGCTGGGATTCATGGATTATTCATTGATTCCAAGCCTAGGAATAGATGTCCCTTGTTTAGATATCCATTGTCGTCCAGTCAAAGCCAGGATAATGTGGTCAAAGAATACAAAATACGATTACTACCTTTGGTGGGACTGCAGTGGTGAGCAGTTTATATTTCCTTTCAAGTGTGAGCAGGCAAGTGCTGTAAATATATCTAGGGCATTTATATAGATTTCTCAATAAATATTGCTAATTTTGTGTGATCTGGATGACTAATGCAGATATAGATTGGCCTGAGTATAAAACCCAGTGCTCTTCCTGAGTATGTTTGAAACTAACTCCTAGAACAATAGACTATCAGAACTGATTAGGGCCTTAAAGAGTCCTTCTGAATTCAATTTCCTCTCTTCTCCATCATCTCTGTACATGCTTCAGCTTTGAGAACTAAAGCCCAGAAACTGTACATGACAGTGTGAATCGTACAATGAATTAACAAGAAACCCTAGTTATGTTAAAGTTGGTGATGTACAGCTTAATTCACCACTTAATCCAGATATTTTCATAAAATCATTTTCTTCAGGTCTCCAACCACACATTCCACCTAATTTTGTCAGTCTTATGGCTAAGCTTTAAGCCAATGACTATCTTTATTTAGGTTTCCATATTCTTTCTTACTGGTTTCTGCCTAAAGATGTTACCTCACAATACAATGCTTTTGAGTTGCTCTTTCCCACCTGACCCACTGCCACATCAAGGACTCACAGTCAGAAATACTGAAAGAATCAACTCATAGCATGGTCTCATCCATAACCTGGCTTTATTGAATAAGGCACCAATGTAAAATATACTGTTATATCCACTAAAATAAATGAAAATTTAAAGAAAAATACAAAAGATTATTTCATAAAAATGACTGAATTTCAAAAAAAGATTCCAGCTTTGAGGTCTTGTAATTGTAGACATCACCTCATCATGTATATTAAAATACTTAATTAAAAGCCATTTTTCAGTTATTGACATCTACAAACTTGTGACATTAAAGATAGCATTAGTCCCAAATGATTCACATAGGAAACTAAAACTATGGTAATGAATAAAGCCAAAGTAAAGGTCATAAATTCTCCTATCCAACATTCCAATCCCTCCAGTATCCTTGTGCATTTTATTTATTTATTTTTTCATTTATTTTTATTTTTCAATTACTATTGACATAGAATATTATATTGGTTTCAAGTGTACAGCACAGTGATAAGATATTTATATAATTTACAAAATCCTTGTTCTGATACATCTGGTTCCCATTTGATAGCATATATAGTTATTACAATGTTATTGACTGTATGCTGCACTTTACATCCTCATGACTGTTTTGTGACTATGAATTTTTACTTCTGGATTTCTTTCCCTTTTTTACCCACCCCCTCCCACCTTCTTCACAGCACCCCAACAAATCTAGTACCCATCTGACACCACCCATAGTTATTGCAACATTATTGACTATATTCCCATGTTATACCTCATATCCCCATAATTAATACTTTGTAACCACCAGACTGAAATTCCCATCTCTTGCCCTTATTTCACCCCTCCCCCAACCTTCCTCTCATCTGGCAACAAATAAAATGTTTTCTATATCTTTTCCTGTTCCACTTATTTATTTTCTTCTTTGGATTTCACCTATAAGCTAAGTCAACTTGCATCTATCTTCCTCTGTTTGACACTCTACTCAGTACAATACTCTTCATGTCTTTTGATTAGAGCTTTTAATCCATTGAAATTGAAGGCAATTGTTGATGTGTACCTATTGCCATTTTATTGTTCATAATTTTGCTTTTCTTTTTCTTTCTCCATCTTAAAGCAGTCTCTCTAACATTCCTTGTAATACTGGTTCAGTGATGATGAACTCCTTTAACTTTTTCTTGTCTGAGAAGCTTGTCATTTGTCCTTTGATTTTGAATGGTAGCCTTATTGTGTAAAGTAATTTTGGTTGCAGGTCCTTGCTTTTCATTACATTGAATATTTTCTGACACTCCCTCCTGGCCTGCAAAGTTTCTGTTGAGAAATCAGCTAACAGTGTTATGGAAGCTCCCTTATAAGTAACTAGCAGCTTTTCTCTTGCTGTTTTTAGTATTCCCTCTTTGTCTTTAACCTTTGACATTTTAATTATAATGTGTTTTGGTCTGGGCCTATTTGGATTTATCTCATTTAGGATGCTCTGTGCTTCCTGGGCTTGTATGTCTATTTCCTTCACCAGGTTAAGGAAGTTTCTGATTATTATTTCTTCAAATAAGTTCTCAATTCATCACTTTCTCTCTTCTCCTTCTGGTACTCCTATGATGCAAATGTTTTTATGCTTGATGTTGTCCCAGAGGCCCCTGAAACTATCCTCATTTTTTTTGGATTTTTGTTTCTTTTTGCTATTCAAACTGTATGTTTTCTGCTACCTTGTTTTTCAATTTGCTGATTCGATCATCTGCTCCATCTAGTCTGCTGGTGAATCCCTCTATTGCATTCTGGATTTCAGTTATAGTAGTCTTCATTTCTGACTGGTCATTTTTCACAGTTTCTATATCCTTCTTTATGCTTGCTATCTCTCTGTTGAAGTTTTCACTAATTCCTCGAACATCCTTAAAATTATCATTTTGAGCTCTGTATCTGATATGTTGCTTGCCTCCATCTCTTTAAATTCTTCTCCTGGAATTTTCTGCTGTTCTTTTATTTGAGACATATTTTTTGTTCCCTCATTTTGGATATCTGTCTGTATTTGTTTCTATGTATTAGGTAGATCTGCTACCTCTCCAAATATAGCTGGATAACCTTAGGTAGTAGGTGCCCTGTGGGGACTTGGCACTGTCTCCCTGGTCACCTGTGCTGGGTGCTCCTATAGATTCTGGTTTGATGCCAGCACTGTCCCTGGAGCTACCCAGCAAAAGTCTCAGAGCACACTAATGCTGGTCGCCACAAGCCTAGGAGCTGTGGAGTTAAATAGTTTTCCAGGTTCCTCAGAAAATTGGGAATGGAGTCACCATGTGACCCAGCAATCCCCCTTCTGGGGATCTACCAAAAAAACTTGAAAACCTTTGTCCGCAAAGACTTATGTTTCACAATGTTCATTGTAGTGCTGTTCACAGAGGTCAAAACATGAAAACAACCAAAGTGCCCTGCGACAGATGACTGGATAAAGAAGCTGTGGTACATATACATAATGGAATATTACTCAGCTATAAGAAAAGATGAAATATTGCCATTTGCAACAAAGTATGTGGACCTGGAGATCATCAGGTCCATGCTTAGCAAAATAAGCCAGACAGAAAAAACAAAGACCTGTATAACTTCATTCATATGTGGAATACAAAACTGAAAGCAACAAAGAAAAAAAGTGAACAAACAAACAAATAACCCATGGACACAATCAATAGTTTAATGTTTATTTGGGGTTGAGTAGGGAGGGGAGGGGAGATGGGGAAGGGGGTGGTAGAGGAAGGAGGGGGAGCTAAATATATGGTGATGGGAAGAGAAGTCACATTAAGTAGTGAACTTATTATACAACAAGCAGACAATGCACTGTAGAATTGTATGCCTGAAATCTATGTAATCCTTGCTAACAGATGTCAACCCAATAAATCTAACAATAAAAATAAATTTTAAAAAATAGCTTTCCAAGGAAGATTGCAGTGCGAGTGGGGCTAGCTGCTCACCAGAGAAAGTGCCTCTGGCATTGGCAAAGTTGGGTTAGGTGGAGTCCCATTGAGTCAGCAGGGTGGGAAGAGTAAAGCTCAACAGACCAATCAGGTTCAAATATGGCTGTGTAGGGGCTGGCACAACACAGGAAAGGTGGCGCCCTTCATCCACCTACGTGGGATAAGGGTACACCACAGGAAAAATGGCAACTGTCCTCCAATCCTCACTCCAAAGCCACACATCTCAGTCTGTTCCCTGTATACTTCCATTGAACCTGAGTCATTGTCCTTCTGCTGGAGCCCAGGGTGAGTACCTGCAAGTGATTGAGTCTGCACAGGCACTTTAAACAAACATCTGTGTTTTTCGCAGACTTCTGTCCCAACAAGATGGTTGAAGTTCCCATTATTTTTCATGGTCAGATGTTGTGGGGCTCTTCTTCCCTGTACCAGTGCTCCGGGCTAAGGAGACTGTTATAGGATTGGGGTCCCTCACTCCTCTTGGGGGAACATCTGTGGCTCAGATATCCCTCCTGATTCTCTGTCACCACCAGAGGTTTGGATCCTTTCACATTTGCATCCCTTCTACAGGTCTTGCCATAGCCTCTTCATTTTTGTAGCATTAGTTATAAAGCTTCTGTTCAGCTACACTTCAAATGGTTCTCCATGTTGGTTCAATAATTTAATTGTAATTTTAATGCATTCACGCAATGAAGAGGGCACACTGTTTACCTACTCTGCCATCTTGGATCTCTATCTACCCTTATGCATTTTAGCCTTGATACCTTGACCTATCTTAATATACAAACCAGATGCCTTTTCCCCTAATCCCCACTTCTGCAAATATGGACTTATGAATTTTCTCATTATTTGAAAAGGAGAAGCTATAGCATCCATTGATGAATAATTCTCAAATAATTTTCTTTAATAAAATACACATGACATTAAATAACACTAAATGTAAACAAGTCTATCTGATGGATTCACAGAAATAAGAGACTCCTGGCATGATATTAAAGTCTCCCACAAAATGTCTTCAACTCATCATGCTAAATTGATCATCTAGCACTGCTTCCCATGAATCTATCACTCAGGTAATAAATGCTTACTTGTTTTCTTTTCAAATATCTTGCATATTCCTGCCTCTTTAATGACATCTCACTGACAGTGACCTCCCTGTCTCTCACCACAGATTTTACCCAACAATATCTCGGTGAATGTCATAGAAGTTTGGCAAAGAAAAAGAATCATGTGCATTGGTTGTCACACAGAGAGTCTTCATAATGGAGGAGAAAGAATATGAAATGGATTTGAAGACAAACAAAGAAATAAATGATGAAGTAGAAATAGGTAAATTTGTGGAAGTAGAAATGAACAAGGACCTTTGAAAGATGAGTAAACCAGTTTTGTTGGTGAAAAAGAGAAATCTAAATTAAATAAATGTGTTCATTATTTAAACTTTGCTTTTATAATCAGCAAATATAATGGCATTTCATTTCCTTTTATTAAAGTATAGCTGATATACAATATTATGTTAATTTTATATGTACAACATAGTGATTCAAAATTTATGTACCTTTGATGTGTTCACCACACTAAGTCTTCTAGTAAACATCTGTCACCATGTAACATTATTCAACTATTACTGAATATATTTTTCTTTATCTTTTTAACCCAAACTTTCACTCCCTTCCCTTCTGGTAACCATCACTTTGTTTTTTGTTTCTGTGAATATGATTTTGTTTTGTTTGTTTGTTTGTATTAATTTTTTAAATTCCATTATGACTGAAATCATGTAATATTTGTCTTCCTGTGTCTGACTTATTTCACTTAGCATAAATCACTTTAGGATAATCCACTTGTTGTAAATGGTAAGATTGTGTTCTTTTTTTATTTGTGAGTAATATTCCATTGCACATATGAGAGCCTATCTTTTTTATTCATTCATCTATTGATTATTTACAATAACCACATATTGGTTATTGTAAATAATGCTACAATGAACATGGTGTTCAAATATCTTTTAGAATTATCTTTTAGAATTAATGTCTTTGTTTTCTTAGGATAAATACCCAGAAGTGAAATTGTGGGTTCCTATTATAGTTCTACTTTTAGTTTTATGAGGAATTTCTATGCTGTTTTCCATAGTGGCTGCACCAATTTGTACTCCCATCAATAGTGCACAAGGGCTCCCTTTTCTCCATAACCTTGCCAACACTTACTATTGTTGCCTTTTTCATAGCATTGTTTCTCTAATTGGTATGAAATGGTATCTTATTGTGGTTTTGACTTTCATTTTCCTAACGATTAGTGATGCTAAGAATCTTTTCATATGTTTATTGGCCATCTGTATGTCCTCTTTGGCAACTGTCTATTCATGTCCTCTGTTTATTTTTTTATTAGATTATTTTTTGTTGTTATCAAGTTGTATCAGTTTCTTATACATTTTGGATATCAACTCCTTATCAGATACATCATTTGCAGCTATTTTTCCTATTCCAGTAGGTTTTTGTTTTGTTTTGTTTTGTTGATGGTTTCCTTTATTACACAGAAGATTCCTAGTTTCATCAATTTCTTTCCACAAGCTGTCTGACACAGGGATGATGTAGAGCATTAAGAAAGAAGATTATAATTCTGAACAATATTTGGAGAAAAAATCAACAAGACATCTCTTTCAAGAGCTTTAATCCTAGAAGTGTGCAGTGGTCATGGCGTTTTAATAGGAAGATCGCTCTCCAGTGCTGTTGAGAATCCAATGGTGAAAAGCAAAGAGATCACTTAGCAGACTACAGGCTTATCATGTTTTATTACACTTCACTTGATTGCACTTTGCAGATACTGTGATTTTTAAAAATTGAAGGTTTGTAGCATCCCTGCACCAACCAAGTCTATGGGAGCAACTTTTCCAAAAACATTTTCTCACTTTGTGTCTCTGTCACACTTTGGTAATTCTCACAATATTTCAATATTTTTCATTATTGTTATATTTAATGTTGACCTGTGAGCAGCAATCTTTGATGTTACTGTTGTAATTGTTTTGGGGCACTGCAAACATGCCCACATAAGATGACAAACTCAATAAATGAGTGTGTTCTGACTGCTACACAGACTGGTAGTTCTTCCATCTCTCTCCTTCTTCTCAGGCCTCCCTAATTCCTTGAAACACAAGAATATTTAAATTAAGCCAATTAATAACCTTACAGTAACGTCTAACTGTTCAAGCAAAAAGAAATATTCACATGTCTCTGACTTTAAATCAAAAGTTAGAAAGAATTATGCTAAGTATACTCTGCTGGCACCCTTTAAATAGAAAACAGCACATCTGTTTACAACATGGTTTACTGAGCTTTTTAATCCTACTATTGAGACCTATTATGCAGAAAAAAAATTTATTTCATAATGTTACTGCTCATTGGCAACTCATCTCTTCACCCAAACAACATTAATCTTGTTTTCATACCTGCTGACATGGATCAAGAAGTAATTTCAAATTCCTAGTCTTATTATTTAAGAAATGTATTTTGTAAGGCTATAGCTACCATAGCTAGTGATTTCTCAAATAGATCTGGGAAAAGTGAATTGAAAACCTTCTAGAAAGTATTCACCATTCTAGATGCCATTAAGAGCACTTACTATTCACAAGAAGAGGTCAAAATATCACATTAGCAGGAGTTTGAAAGAAATTGATTATGGATGACTTTAAGGGGTTCAAGCCTTCAGTGGAGAAAGTAACTAAATATGGTGAAAATAGTAAGAAAACTAAAAGTGGAGCCTGAAGATGTGACTGAATTGTTGTGATCTCATGATAAAACTCTAACGGATAAGGAAGAGGTTCTAATGGAAGAACAAAGGGGTTTCTTGAGATGAAATCTACTTCTGATGAAGATGCTGTGAAGATTGTTGAAATGACAACAAAGGATTTAGAATATTACATAAAGTTAGTTGATAAAGCAGCAGCAGGTTTTGAGATGATTGACTCCAATATTAAAGGAAGATCTATTGTGGATAAAGGCAAAATACTATCAAACAGCATTACATGCTATAGAAAAAATTGTTTATGAAAGGAAAAGACTATTGATGCAGCAAACTTCATTGTAATCTTAAAAATTACCGCAGCTACCCAAACCTTCAGAATCCACAGTTCTGATTAGTCAGCAGATATCAACACTGAGGCAAGGTCCTCCACCAGCAAAAAGATTATGACTTGCTGAAGGCTCAGATGATGGTGAGCATTTTTTAGCAATAAAGTATTTTTTAGATATAATGCTATTATACACTTAATATACCACAATATGACCTTTATATACACTGGGAAACCATAAGAATTGTGTCTGTTTTATTGTGATATTAGCTTAATTACAGTGGTCTAGAATGAAACCCACAGTATCTCTGAGGTATGACTGTACTGTAGAGGTCCAAGCATGTGTTGATAAGGGCCTAGCCTTGTCTTATTTAGTGAAAAAGGTGGAGGGGAGGGAATGTATATAAGATAGAATGGAAGGAAACTAGAAAAACACAGTGACATTGATGAAAACAAGGAAGATGCAAGAGAACCAACCTGGGGGATAATAAAGAGCTTAGTTTTTGCCAGTGCATGAAAGGTGTAGCTTATATGTGTGTGTATGTATAATGAGTTGCTTTTCTTAAATAAGATACACTAGGTAAATATTAAATTGTATAAATTCTAATGTCAAAAGAAACTGAAAAAAGTTCAGGGGGAGTTCAGGAAGACAAGGAAAGATGAGTAGAGGCAATTTACCATCAATATACAAAAAAGGAGCATACTGTATTTCACCCAAAAGAAAGCACTGGCTTTAGAATCTTAACATTTAGGTGACAATCAAACTTCCAGATTGAAGTTTTGTGGTTTCACTGAGAAACTGAATTGGAGCTCAGATGAGAGATAAGTACTAGAGAGAGATACAAGTTTGATAGTTATGTCTTCAGATGGAATAATTAAAGCCTTGAGATTTCATTAAAGGAAAGTCCCTGGGGGTGGAGGGCAGGATTAAATTTTGGGAATTGCCTGCAGTGAAGGAGGAAAAGAAGAGGAAGAAAAAAATCAATGGAAAGATCAAGGAACACACTATGAATCCAAATCCACCAAATAATTTCAAGAAAGGAAGGTCAACCAGCAGTGCTTAGTAAATGCTTAAGAAGGCTCTTGTTATGCTTGAATTTGACCATTAAGGCTTGAGATTAGGAGATCTTTGATGACATCTGAGAGAATAAATCCTGTAAAACCATAGTAAATAAAGATAGAATGCAAATTGTTAAGAAGTTAGGCAAAGAAAAAAAATAAGGAAGGTAACTCTAGCACAAGAGTGTCCAAACTTTTGGCTTCCCTAGGCCACACTGGAAGAAGAATTGTCTTGGGACACACATAAAATATGTTAACACTAACAATAGATGATGAGTTAAAAACAAATTCTCCCCCAAATCTCATGTTTTAAGAAAGTTTATGAATATGTGTTGGGCCACATTCAAAGCCATCCTGTGTTGCATGAGGCCTGTGGTCCATGGGTTGGACAAGTTTGCTGACAGGGTAAAGTGAAAGAGCTCCCTCCTTCACCTCCCAAAAGTGTGTGAGACCTGTGATGACACCATCAATTAGTATTGCATCTTGTTGCAAAATGATAATTATTTTTATTTTAACATTATTTGTGTTCTGAAAAACATGTGAGTTTATTGTAACATATATAAAATAGTTCATGATATAATTTATATAAAATGACCATTTACCTATTACAATAAGCTAAGTAAAAATAGCATCAATTATGCTAACATGTGTTTTAAGAAAGTGATTGTACATTATATATGCCTATCCTACTGGGCAGCTATTTCATAGTGTGCGTCTTTGTGTTTCTGTCTGTGTTTCTGTGTGTGTATGTGAGTGTGCATAAATGTGCACACTCAAAATGTTATTGAACAGAAAACCTGGGGGTCCCACTGCCCAGGCCAACATGAGAGGCAGAGCCTTGGTGAAAAAGGAAAGGACTCTTTATTTAAAAGCTACATAATTTCTAAGAACCCAAAGAGAAATAATCTGACTGCCACCCTCTATCCAACCAGAAAAATTTCAGGTTGCACCTGGAGTTCCCTCTTTCTTTTTAGCAATACCGTCCTTTGGGGAACACAGGGGGCCACAACACCATCCTCCTAATGGATCCCCCTCACCACTAGACTCCAGGCAGCAGGAGCCTGAGCAGTTTTGCAGCATCCTAGCCTCCCCAACTGTTCCTTATGATATCAGAGAGCAAGTGCTTAAGAAAGCAAGAGAGTGAGTTCTGCCCTTTCCTTTTAAATGCCACACCAGTGCTCTCCTGAGCTGAAAAAGAGTTCAACTTTTCAGTCAATCCTTGTCCTAGACTGGCTGATTGGCATTTTTCTCTGCTGCAGTGCCTTGGAAGAAAGCAGGAGGTTCTTTTCTTCCATCAATCACATTCTTGCCTGAGGTGCATGTCTTTGTGCCTGCTCTAGCCCATAATGCTTCTGTGGGGGAGTGGAGACAAGATGCCTCATGTGCCTTGCCCCAGGAAACTTTCTTTTATAAGTCCCTTCCTTCATGCCAGTAATAATTCTCCCCTTTAACACTTATGGACCCTTGTAATCTTAAAAGGGCAAATGGGCAAAGTCTCACTCTTCTGCTGGCCAAGGGTGTAGTCCTACCTGTCCCAGGGTTCATAAAACCAAAAATGGGGTTGAGAATGAAGGGAAGCCTTCCTACAAAGGAGGAGGATCTCTCAAAGTCCAGGTCAGTTGGCTGTTCCAGGGAGGTGGCTTGTGTGATGTCCTAAGAATGACACCATTGGACAGGTTGACATCCTTGTATTCTAGAGGTGACAAATTTGACAAGGTTAGCACGCATAATCAGAACCCTAACAAAGGTAAAGAGAAAAGTACAAAGCACAAGATAATTTTCTTTATCCTTCAAACAGTGCATTAAAACATCTCTATACCTTATGCCTTCAATTACTAAAACAATACAGTTTTTTTCTTTCCAACTTAATGTGAAATTTAACTCTTAGAAACCTCAATTTTCTTTCAAAATAGTAACCAAAATCTAAGACAAAAACAGAGTGTTAAGAAAAATAAAGAAATAAGGACTAGTCTTAGAATCTTGTCTCACACCACCTGGCACACACAAATGGGTCCTATAGATCACCTCTCACTAGGTCACACAAGCCCTTAAATTAGCTGATATGCCAAACAGCACCATGGCCTGAAGCCCAAAACTACAGAGACAGAGGATTCCCAATGTAACAAAACAACAAAGTTTAAGCCAAGTCCCCAAAAGATAAGAATAACAAGCAAAGAATAATTGTAACAAAGAACTAAAGTTTCAAGTTTAAAACTTTTACAACCTTCTATACACCTTTACAACTTTCTATGTACCTTCTGTATTTATTATCTCAAGATTTATCCTCACAAACCTTTTACAACTTTACCAGTCCCTTTCAGTTTGTCTCATTATTCCATTCATTCAGAAATAACCCATCTTTAAGACAAACTACTTTCATTCAGTTCCTTCATAAATGTGTTTTCATAACTTATACCTTTCTCAAAAAATGGATGGACCTGGAGATCATCATGCTTAGTGAAATAAGCCAGACTGAAAAAACAAAGAACTGTATGACTTCACTCATATGCGGAATATAAAACTGAAAGCAAAGAAAGAAATGAACAAACAAATAACCCATGGACACAATCAATAGTTTAATGTTTATTTGGGGACGAGTGGGTTAGGGAGGGGAGAAAGGGGAGGGGGTGGGAGAGGAGGGGGGAAGCTAAATATAAGGTAATGGAAAGAGAAGTCACATTAGGTGGTGAACTGATTATATATCAAGTTGACAATGCACTGTAGAATTGTATGCCTGAAATCTATGTAATCCTTGCTAACAGATGTCACCCCAATTAAAAAAACACACACACATAATATAGAATGAAATAACACTTAAATCTCCATCAGTAGTGCAGGTCTAGCTTTCCTTTTCAGCATCAACCACAGAAACAGGATCTGAGTCTTTCTCCGGTAGCGCCTGTTTTATTGTGCAGTGGATCCAAGGCTTGGATGGATAGATGGACCTTTAATGAGCAAACTCATGCAAAATGGTTAGTGTCTGTCCTAAATGCTGTACATATTGCCTAGTCCTCGACTCTCACTCCAAATCCAAAGGGGTGTATTTAAAACAGAGATTTGGAAGGGTTCTCTTACAAACCATTTTAAAAGGGTTTTAATTTAAGCCCACTTCTGGATGCTACCCCAATTTGAAGCAAGGCAAAATAGGGAGTGTCCAGTCCCATTTCAAGTGCAATTTGCTGGCATACTTTTACCCCAGGATCATCAAGAATGTGTTATCCACAATTCTAGGCTGGAATATGGAAAGGGCCAACATGCACAGTCACCCCACTGGGGACTAGAGCCATGAGTTCCTGGAAATTCTCCTTATCTGAGCACAGGGCAGGCAGCTCCTCTTTGCTGGAATTTCATCTCAACACCTCATATCCTCCTATGGCTGTGTCAGGGCTTGGAGCTGGTGTCTTCCCACTTGAATTCAAGTATTTTTCATCAGAGCCTCTGAGGATCTCAGAGCTCATTTCCATCTGGTCGTCAGTCAGTTCCTCTTCCTCAAGAATAGTCCTTATAATTGTAGATCAAGCTCCTTACAATGTCCTGACACGATCTTCTTGGCCCTACGACTCCTGCCACCAAGGCCAGATTGCCCTGGAGTACTACCTGAGGCATCCACTGCATTCATCTTTAAGCTTGAGCTCTTCCTAGCTTGACCCCAGGCAGTAGTGCCCTGTCTCTTGGGCTGCTCTGCAAGCCATGACTCAATTAGGCCTTTCAAGTCACTGTCATCATTGAAGTTCACCTTTAGGCAGGCGTGGACTCTCTGTTGCACCCTAGTAGCATTAGGAATTCCAGGCTTGCTACCTGCAGGGGGAGATTTCCTCAAATACAGTAAAAGAGACACAAGGACTAGCCTGCCCAAGCTGGCTTGGGGTCCCAGGTACATTGGATGATCCTCCACCCTCAAGAACTCTCAGACCTTTCCAAGAGGTCCAAAAACCCAGAGGGCTCTAAGCCTGAGGAGATAGCCTGCATCTCCTTAGGGTTCAGCTTCAGCAAGCCACAAACAACACCAAAACATTCCTTCCTCCTGTCAACCCATACTACCTTCAAGGCCTCTGGCTCCTCCTTGAGCAGAAGGGCCAAGTTTTCTGGGTCCCAGCTACTCAAGCTGTCTTGCAGAGTCCTCAGATGTGGCTCCTTGTCTCCAGCTCTTGTCACATTCATCTTGACCTGGACCCTTCTATTAACTAACTCAGCCAGGGTTTGAGGCCACCAGGCTTCAGGGCTGCCAGCCACCAAGTCACCATCTTATAGCCCTGGGCCTGTTTACCCAATCTGTTCGAACTCTATATACAGCCTGAAGCACCTGTGCAACTTCTCAAGAGGCACCTCAGGACAGGTGCCTGGCTTTACCAAGCCTCGGTGCTGACAGAGGGACTTGTAGATGGCAGAGGCCTTGGCATAGTGCCCACAACTACAGAAACTGCAGACCAAGTCACTGGTATAAGAGACAGCCATCCCCAGGCAGTCAGTCAGTTCTGGGCCTGACAGGTCCCACAATGCCTCCAGCACCAAGGCAATAGCAGCTTTTACTAGCGAGCTCAAGGTCTTCAGCCAAACTGAGTGTGGAGCTCACTGCTCCATCAGGGCTTCTTGCCTCTTTCCAGAGCAGAGAAAAGATGCCCCAAGCCACAACCTCATAGTCCTGAGATCTCCCCTCCTGGGGGTTAGACACAAAATAACCATTGCCAACCAGCTCTGCCAACTCTGGCAGGCTCCCCAGGTGCCTTCAGCAATCCAACTTGGCAGTCTGTTGCTAGTTGCAAGCCCTTGGGATGGCATCTGGAAGCTTGGACAGGAAGTCCTTCAAGTCCAGGCCTGAAGACCATCTGACATCCCCAGACAACACGGCCAACAGAGCATAGGGACTAGGAACTGCAAGACAAATGCTCCAAATGATGCCATCCATGGCTCCAAGATCCCACACAATCAACTCAATTCAATGAGTCCAAAGGGGAAAAGAAATCATAGACCCAATAGTTGTCAGTGGGCTAGCCTTCCTGATTTGTTCTGCCTACTATGTAACTGTCTCACTCCAAATAAGAATGTTCTCTGGCCAAATTGAGTTCCCAAACTGGTCTTTGAAGGGGCGATTCTTCTCTTGCCACACAGGAGTGGGGCCATTGGCTCTCTGGGCCCCAATTTAGGAATTTCTAGCAGTGGGGGTGATAACTGGGGAGGTCTTTCTGCTACTAATCCTGCATATTCTGGGTTCAGGGAACTAATTAGACTTATTTTCTCATTTTTCCTTTCTTCCAGTGTCCTACTAACAGACAGGGGTTTTGAGGCCACTTCCCTCTTCCATACTATCAAATGGTTTTCTGTCCCTGGGGAAAACCTATCATGTAATGACATAAATGCATTAACATACTGAATTTCATCCCATTTCCCTAACTGTTGGTAATATAGTTTCAACTGCATGATGGTACAGTAGTTTGGGGAACCATTTTAAGGCCACATTTCTCCATAATCCAAAATTTACATAGGCCATATTGTGTTGCAGTAGAAAACCAATTCCTCCTTAAACCTTAGATACAAGTGTTACTTAGCCCACTCTACTAAATTCCTACCCACTGGGGTCCATCCAGGAACCAACACAGAATAGCCTCTCTTGGCCCATTCATTCAGAACTAAAACTAGGAGCATAAGAAGGCCTATATACAAGGTACATATAAGCAAAACTTCAAACCACATCATTATTATTCCAAATAAGTGCTGACAAGCACATGTTCTGCCAACCAATCACACAAACAGTGGTCCCCAAACAATGGCCCTCTAACATTCAGCCAGTTCTTATCCAGACCCCAGTTCATGGCCCCAACACTTGGGTGATCCTCAACCCTTCTTAGGGTCTATCTCCTTTCCAGACTCATTTCCTTCCCATCTGCCAGGCATGTTTAGGTGGCTGGTGCCTTGAATGGACGTGCAAAGAGATTCTTGAAAACTGGGAAACCCCATAGTCCCACTCTTGGAGTCAAGCAGCCATAGGCAGCTACGATTCCTTCATGGTTGCCATTTCTGTTACCCAACAGAAAATCTGGGGGTGTACTGCCCATGCCCATATGAAATTCAGAGGCTTTGATGAAAAGTCTTTATTTAAAAGCTATGTAATTTCTAAGCACCCAAAGAGAAATGATTCTACCACGCTCTATCCAACAACACCAGCCTCAGGCTGCACCTAGAGTTTCCTTTTCCTTTTTTAGTAATATTGCCTTTTGGGAAAAGCGGGTGGCCACACCACCATCCTCCTGGCAGATTCTCCTCCACTACTGGGCTGCAGACAGGAGGATCCTGAGTTGCTCTGCAGCATCCTAGGCTCCCCAGCTGTTTCCCATGATCTCAGAGAGCAAGCGCCCAAGAGAGTAAGACTGAGTTTCTGCCCTTTTTCCTTTTAAATTCCCTACCTGTGCTCTCCTGGGCAGGAAACGGGTTCAATATTCTAGCCAATCCCTGTCCTAGGCTGTCTAATTGGCATTTTTCTCAGCCACCAGGCCCTGGAAGGGAGCAGGAGAATCTTTTCCTCTGTCAATCACATTCTTGCTTTACACCTCATGTTCCAGCCCATAATACTTCCGTTGGGTGGGGGAGATGAGATCCCTGATGTGCCTCGACCCAGGAAACTTCCTTTTATCGACCCCTTTCTTCATTCTAGTAACAACTACATAAATAGCTTTTCAAATACCCAATTCGATTTTGTCTATTACAAAAAACCTTTGCTGATCGCCCCAATATGCATTTATAAAACTGCCAAACTGACTTCTCTCCTACTTATTTGTATTTTACACTCACTGATTTGTCATATCTCTTGTGGAGTTTATTCAAATAGTTCTTTAAAATGCTACTATTTGAGCTTTCATCCATTGGTCCTGTCTACCCCTCCCTTCCATTAATTTGTAAGGTCCTAAGACAGGAGCTTCTATTTTATTAATTGTATCCATCAAATATTTAGCATAGTAGAAACAATAATTATTTATGGATTTGATTTTTTAAAATATCTTGATAATTTGGACATAAGTTTCATATATTTTCATATTATTGGTCCATGTAATGCCATCATTTAAAATAGTAAACTGATAGAACACAGAAGTCATGTGTAGCCTTTGTGCTCTATTAAATTTTAACTTAATTTCAAATTTTAATCTTCTGTATATTTGAAAGGTGGTGGGCTTTGAGAGCCTTTCATCATTATTTATCTTTTGGGCAGTCACCACTTTGTGCTTTCTGGCATTTTTTTGTCCTTCATCTGTTACAGTGATTTTACTCTCAGCTTATACATTTGCATCATTGATTCATTCAAGATCTCTAGTTCTTTTCCACTGGGACTAAATCATTTGCCAACTGTTCCACTCACTTATGAGTAAATTTTCCCATTTAGTTAGAAAAAACATGCAAACCAAATTGAGTGTCTGATGCCATAGAATACAAAAGTTAGAGGAGTTTGCACTTGGAAAAATAGCCAAATCCAAATGCCTACTTTGTGTCATTTTTCCCTGCTTGTGTTTACCTAAAGCATAATCATACCTCAACTGCAAAAACATAGATGAAGATTTGTTAAAGGTTGGCAGAGGAAGGGGTATAAGACAAGTAAGGAAATAAACAAAAATTAAAGCAGAATTCAGGTAGTGGGATGAAATGCAAAATCACAAAAAAAAGAGGAGGGACTTTTTCCTGTTTTTGTATTGAATAATTCTCAGGCATTTGTTTTATGTTTATTTGATGTTCCCATTTTTAGGAAATAAATCAAATGGGAGAAAACTTTATTCTTCCCTTTACCTAAGGAGCAGAAGTTTTCTAATATAGACTTTTAAAATATGGAATACCTTTGCTTCAAAAATGTGATGAAAACATAATACAACACGTAGACAAAGTATTGTAGAATTGCACACCTGGAACCTATGTAAGTTTTACTAATCAATGTCACCACAATAAAATTAACAATAAAATTTTTTAAAAAATTAACCTATCTCTCCTATAATATTTTTCTAGGTTTACTGAGGTATGATTGATAAATAACATTTGTATATATTTAGATTGTGCAATGTGGTACTCTTTACAGGTGTGCAACATGATGATTTGATAGGTGAATGAAGAAATCTACTCATCTTATGGCCACCCAAGATGAGCCTCATTAAGTAAATGCCCTTGCTTATTAAATCCGCCACCTGCCAATCTAGAGTGCTTTTTTCTCTAGTCTCCCCCTGCCCTTCTTCTAAGGGGCCAATTTCAGATTACAACCAGGAAGCTCCTGAGGAGTTTGCAAACCAACAAGCATCCATCACCACACATAGTTATCTTTATTTAATTTCAATAATTGTCAATAAATGCAAATCAATTATACAATGAGATATCACCTCACACCTGTTAGAATAGCTATTATCAAAAAACAAGAGATAATAAACTTTGGTGAAGATGAAGAGAAAAGGGAACCTTTGTATCCACTGTTGCTGGGAATGTAAATTGCTACAGCCATTATGGAAAACTGTGTAGAAGTTTCTCTCCTGTATTTTAACTATTTACTGGTAGTCATAACACAGTGGTACCCTAGTGCTAGTTCTCACAAGGGACAACAATGACTTTCACTGGGTAACTCCACTCTGGCATTGTAGGACATAGGCTTGCCTATGAAATGGCTTCTTAGACATTTTCGCCCTGGGCGATGTAGTTATAATATCTTATGTTATTGTGTTCTGAGCTGCAAGTGTGCTGATTATATTTTCTCAAATAAACAGAAATCATGATTTATATTTTGTGTAGTTCTGTGGCATCAGACAAATGATTTTCCCTCTCTGGGCCTCGGAACTCCCATCTATAAAATGAAATGTTTGGACTAGATAAACACTAATGTGTCTTTAATTTCTATCAATCCCTGTCAATTGTGTTTGTTAGTATCGGCTCTCTCTCTCATTCTCTCTCTCTCTCTCTCTCTCTCTCTCTCTCACACACACACACACACACACACACACACACACACACACACACAGCTCAAAACCATTCTTTTGTAAAGACCGACACAATATGGTATCAAGAAAAAAACACTGGATTTGTTATTAGGACAGTTAGTTTTTATCTTTGTTCTGCCACCAAGTAACCTTGGGAAGATGGCATCATATGAGGGCTGTCCAAAAAAATTGTAGCCATAAATACCTCTTTTTTTATGTAACATGATTGAATACTTTCCAGACAACCCTTGTATTATATATTAGTACTTAATTTTCCAATCTGTAAAGTTGAGGAAAGGAGAAATCTCAACTAAATAGATTTCTTTTTTTTTTTTTTTTTTTTTTTTTAAATTCATTTTTATTGTTAGACTTATTGGGGTGACATCTGTTAGCAAGGATTACATAGGTTTCAGGCATACAACTCCACAGTGCATTGTCAACTTGATGCATAATAAGTTCACCACCCAATGTGACCCCTCTTTCCATCCCCTTATATTTAGCTTCCCCCCTCCTCTCCCACCCCCTCCCCTTTCTCCCCTCCCTAACCCACTCGTCCCCAAATAAACATTAAACTATCGATTGTGTCCATGGGTTATTTGTTTGTTCAGTTCTTTTTTTCTTTGCTTTCAGTTTTATATT
>PVJL010008886.1:0-62508 GCA_004026885.1 Lyroderma lyra
GGATGGCAAGGGTAGAAGTTAGAGATAAGGTTGGAGGGTAATGGAGGGAGGGGCAATGGCCAATCACAAAAGATGAGAAATGACTATTGGATTTCTCATCACCAAAGTCATCATAGACATTTATGTAGTTTCAGTGAGCTGATGGAGATGAACACCTGCTCAGAGGGAGTGGGCTGACCAGGTCATGGGAGAAAAGAAGGGGTTTTGTTGTGAAGGGGAAAAGAGAGGGGTGTAGCTGCAGAAGAAAGTGGGGCCAAGAGAAGATTTATTTCTTTGAGGGAGAAAGTAGCAGCCAAGGGGCATGCTGGTGACAACAGATGACAGACGGGGAGACAAGGACAAGGACAATGGCCCCAGTCGATGGAAGCAGCTGGGAATGCAGTCAGGAGGGGAGGAGACAGGGTGCGCACGTTAAGGAGTGAAACGGCAGAACGTGCGGAAGGGTTCGGGCAGGAGGGTAGACGCAGCGGTGTGGGAGCTGTAGCTGCTCATGTCTGACTCTTCCTCTTCGCTCACTGGAGGAGGACCAAGATGTCCTTGGCCACGGCCGGACAAAGACTGTGCATGAAGTGAACACGCGTGTGTGATAAAGATGGGGAAGAAAGGCCGCTGTCTCCGTGCAGCTTGTCATTTACAGGGGAAATGACAAGGCACAGAGAAGACAGACGGTCGATCTGGAATAAGAGAACTGTGAACTCCACACAAAAACACAGGTAATTCCTGAAGCCAGGCCTGAGGACTTGGACCAGCTCATTGCCGAGTCTCCTTTGTATCCTTTATGGTGCGCCTGCGCGTGTATGTGTGAGTTAGCCCCAAGGTAAAACATATCAAGTTCTATAATAATTCCAAGCTGTGTATTTACTAATTCTTCATTCTTCCATCTTCATAAAGTCCCAAGTAAAATGATCTTTTAAAGTTCTGTTATAGGGAGGTATCTGGATTGGCTGGGCCTTACCCGAATTTCGAAATCAACAGGCAGGTGTTCAAAGCGGTCAGAATGAGAAGACGGAGGGTATACTGTACTCTGTGTCACCACATGACGTTAGAGTCAAAATCATCCCTCCTGGTACCCCCAGCAGCAGCCCTGGGGAGAGTTGGTACACTTGTCTTTGCCTTTTTTTCCAGATAAAATATTTCAGTTTGGGACATTAAGCGGTATCCCTTGTATTGGTTGCAATTATTAAAATGGGGACCCATCGTTAGCTCCAGCCAGTCCTGGTCCCCTCTACCTTGAGGCTCATGAAGCCCACATTCAACTAGGACCCGTGGCCAGCGGCCCCAAATGCCCTGACATGCTCTTTACACAGGTAGGCGACTCCCCTCCTCCACCCTGGACCCTCCTGTCCTCTCTTTGTCCCATAAACTGAGGGGAAGATCATTTTTTGGTATGAGACCTATTTACGATAAGTTAAATAGCCTGCTGGTTGTCCCTGAAATACCAGGAGTTATTTCCAAGTCTCCTTAGGTGGCCCTGGGGGAGGGTGGCCGAGAGAGAGGGGTGGGGTGCGTGTATGACTCACGTTTGACAGTTGTTCTACAGTAGACTTTCCTTAAAAATGAGATTCCTTTAAACACAAAGGCTCTCTTTATTTAAGTAAAAATATCCTTATTGTGCTAACAATTGTGCATTACCAAAGCTCTCAAATTAAATTGCACGAGAATTGAGAAAATAGAGCTATTAAGATATTTAAGTTATTTACCGAATTTGGGTGAGAAGAATAGTAAAGACCGTTCCCGCTTCCTCCACCTCTCCCCCCAACCACTGCTCTCTCACTCTCTCATTCTGCTTGCCCGTCTGTCTCTCAGTCACACTTTGACAGGGCAAAGAGCTTTGGAGAATGGTACGAGGGTGCCTTGGGAGCACGATCCCACCACGGCTCTGACTGTCACTTGGACCCTTGGATGGAGTGTACGTAGGCTTTGCCCTCTGTCCTGCTCTACGCCTTGTCATCTCGCAACTTCATTCTTCAGGCGTAGCAGCTCCCCCCACGCCCTGTGCCTGAAGTGTGGGCAAAACCGTATTTCCTGACTCCCCAGACATGATTGACATGGGTCTGAATGTATAACAAACGCCCTCGGGACCAAGGACACACAGCAGAGGGTAGCTGACAAATGCCATGACATTCTCGTGCCCGGAATCTTGTCCCCTCTTCCACCAGACCCAGGTTCCTCCTTCAGCCCAGAGCTCACCTCAGCTCCTTGCCTCTGCACACGGCACAGCCAGTGTCTTCTGTCCTCTTACAGGGCACATTGTGGCCCACTATCTGTGACAAAAACAAAGTACTAAATAAAGCCATGTGGCACACCCACCACCCAGTCCACGCCCTCTCCCGTTTGTTCCCAAGGAATAATCAGGCCTGTGTGTCACAGCTGCCATAACCTGGTGCCCTGGTCTTCAGGTGCAAATGCTTGAGCATAAACCCCATCATGCCTTTCATGGTCACACGGTTTGCAGATTAGCACAGGCCACTTGTAACCGTAGAGGAAAATGTCCTAATACCGCGTAATAGATCGGCCTGCTGGTGATGGAGCCAAATGGCACACTTAACGCCTCAGGAGCAGGCCTCCCTGGGGATGACGAGTGGGTACTTCCCTGACTGAAGTGATCACTCAGAGGACCCTCTCAGAACAGGAGGAGGGTTCTCGCAAACACTCCAACTTCTCCACCCAAGTGCAGAAGCTGCTCCCAGTCCCCCGCGGGCAGTCTCCCAGTCCCAGCAGGGCCGAGCTCCACCCTTCACTGGCCAATCCATTATTTGTGGCTCTTTCATTGTGTCTATTTCTCATTCTGGTTTTTACATTCTTTAAAGCAGCAAAAACATCTCACACACACACTACGCATATATGAAAATGCCCAAACCTAGCAGTAAACTACTACTAATCATGGTAAACGACGGTGCTTGTGTATGTTGTCACGTGTGCTTTCACGATGCAAATTTGATCATTTTACTTTAAGGCTGTGTCTCCATGGATCACCAGTTGAATGTGAAAATATGTAACCGTTTTTTTTTCAACCTTCGCAGCCGTTAGTGGCTGAGTCACGGATCGATTCCTGAAAGACTGAGTCACTCCAGTTATCCCGAAGCCTAAAATAACTCTGTGAGGTAGCGAACATGAGTCAGCCTTCTAAACGCTGGACACTCCCAGGGACACTGATAAAATGGGCCCTCAGAAGCTGAAGGCCACACTCCGTGTTCTTGATGGGCTCCCTACGTGCAGCCACGCCCCGAGGACCTCCCTGAGAGGGCTGGCCAGCCATCCCGTTTTAAACAGGACAGAAAACAATGGTACTGTCCCATTTCAAATGGTACATCTGGTCAGCCCACCGACACCTTGAAGTTAGTCCAGGCTGACCATACAGACTATTTGAAATGGGACAGTACTGTTGTTTCTGTTCTGTTTAAAACGGGACAGCTGGTAGGCCCATTCCTGAGCCATCCCTCAGCCTCCCTCTGACTTTGACATCTCTTTAACAACAGTGGCACTCAGGTGCCAATCAAGGACACTTTTCACTAAATAACCGAGAACCTTTTCACCAAATATAGTTTGACTAACTAGTCCTGTCTCCTACAGAACCCCCTTCAGCTCTGCACTCTTACTGCTCTCACATGGCTGCCTATCATTTACCGCAGACTCTCTGGTGACCGGCCCCATGGGGATGGGGAGATGCCGGATAAATGCAAGTAGACTCTCCATTAACCGGAACAGAAGCAACCGGCAGACTCTACCTCCAGCCCAGACCTCGTCATCAAGCCTGGGAGTCAGAGATCCAAATGCTTTCTGTGTATCTGCATCTGATTGTTCCCCCCACCCCAAAACCTGCTCCCCCTCCAGGGCTCCCTATCCCAGTAAATCACCACTATCTGCCTAGTTACTCAGCCAGAAACCTTGGGGTCATCCTGGTCTTTTACCTCTCCCTCACCGCCCACAGCCACATGACTAACTGTACCGCTTGTAGCGCACAGCTCAAAATCTCTCTTTATAACTGACCACCCCGTCCATCCGCAGTGCCACCGCCTGGCCGAGGAGCAGGCTCACCTGCAGTGTGGGCCTTTTGTTTTGAAACTCCTGGAATGAGCATCACCGGGCATGCAGGCCCTGAAGCCCCTCAGTGATGCTGATGTGGGACCCTTTGTTCTGAGCCAGGGTTTGCTCAGGTCTAAGACACTCAGTCCAGGCAGGTCATCGTCAGCAGTAAAGCTGAGGGGATGGGTGGGCGGGAGGGGGGAGGATGGAGGCGACCTGCAGAGCACGTGCCCTGTCTGAAGGCAGTGACCCCCCTCTGCCCCGGTCAGTTGCAGTGTGGAGATGCAGGCCCAGAGTTGCCAAATATTCTCATCCCCGATCCCGTCCCCGGTCCTGCCAAAACTAGTCATTCCGGTTTTTATTTCAAATCTTTCTTTTTCAATGTTGGAAGTGAATGCAGACTATTTTTATAACGTCCCGTGCTCAGACCAAGCAGATTTCGAGGACCGACGTGACTCGTCTGCGCCTTCCACCCGAGAAGGTCTCCTGTCTGGGGACAGACGTGGTTGAAGCAATGTTTCTGGAAGATGGTTCCGGCAGCGGTGTGCACAGTCCAATCGGGAGGAGGGAGTGAAGGCCGGGAGAGCCAGCCAGCCCCAAGCCCAGGTCTGGAGGGGAAGGGACCCGGACTGGGGGAGGGTACCAGCAGGGAAAGTGTGCCGTGACATCCCCAGGCCGCAAAGCAACTGAGCAAGACCCAACCAGAGCTGCGTTCTCTGTGGCATCCTTTTCCGAAGGAAACCGGTGTGGTCGGAGTGCCCGCCTCCATGTCAGAGTCCACGCATCTACGGGCATCTGCCTGCACGCCTCAACCCCAGCCCACCCTCTCGGGGTGCCGGAGGGACCTCGGCACTATCCATATGGCACTGATGAGAAAGTCTGCCCGCCAGTCCCCGAGCTGCCATCGTCTCACTCCGTTACCCTGTGCAAATGGCAGGCACAGGGAGCCTGTTTTTCCATCTGGATACCCCCAGGAAAGCCTTCTGGCCGGCCTGACCTTCCTCTCTGAGCCAGTGAAAGGAACGCTGAGGAAGCGTTTGCAAAGCAGCCCGCCCCCCCCCCCCCCCCGACACACCACCCCCCACCCACCTGTTTGCAGTGAGAAGGAGAGTTGCTATTTAAATTACTAAGGAGACCGACCTGAGCCATGGAAACTTCATTATTATGCGTGGCGTGTGGCTGCCTTTTGAATATTCTGCTTGCTTGGTTTCTAATTTCCTTTACTTATGCGAGTCTTTCTTCCTCATAAATCTTTGCATCTCAGTGTTCTTTCTTCCTTTGTATTCTGAACTGGGAGCTCTCACCGCCCCTCCGAGGCTCACCTACTCCTGCACACACTGCCGGCTCCCAGCAGCTCTGTGCGTGGGGACTGCTCTTGAAGGCAGGTGACACCCCTCGGCCTCCCTCCTCTGGCTGGCCTGCTGCCCTGAAGGGAGGGGAGGGGTGCTGAAGAGAGCGAGGCCGGCAGGGACTCCCACACCGCCTCTCCTCCTTTCCCAGCTGGCCAAGGAAACACTCTTCAGCCATTCTCTGGAACAAATCAACCAAACGCCACATGAGATTTTGTGAATCTGACAGCCAGCGGGTCACAGACACAGGACTTCCAATGCCCCCTCCAACTTCGGCCCCAAGCGGCGACAAGTGCCCTCTGGTGGCCATCGGAAGCACCTGCTCTGAGAGGCAAATTCTCCCCTCTTAGTGGATTGGGTAGCAGAGAGCTTTATTCAGCGTATCTTCATCATTAAAAAACAGAATGATCTTGATTCCTTGGTTTCACGAGGACTCTGACGTACGAGCAATGTATGACATGCCAATGAGGCCACGTTTCTCTGGCAGAAGGAGGACACGTGGGAGCAACCCGAGTGACCTCTGGGCAGGGTGTTCGTTACCCAGTTGCGAGGGGCTGGGGGTGGGAGGGATGGGGAATGACTCTAACAGTGGGGTTTTTTTTTTGGGGGGGGGGTAATGGGTATGTTCCGGAATTACACGATGGCGATGGCTGCACATCTTTGCAAATATATGAAAAACCACTTTATCGAATACTTTGAAAGGATGAAGTTTGTGACATGTAAATTCTAGCTCAGTCTGTTAGAAAATTCAGTTAGTTCTAACTTTATGACGACTTCCCTGAGCCCCCTGGTTAGAGTTAAGCTGTCCCTCCAGGCACAACGTTTAGATCGCTCTTTCGTGGCGACTCAACGTAGTTTTGGGGTAATATTCCAGGTCCCTGATGATTCTGAGTGCTCCTAGCCAGGACGGTGTGTTGTCTGAGCTGCAGCCTCATGTGGACACAGTGCTTGAAACGCAGCACATACTCAATAGATCTAGGTTGCATGGAAGAGATTGTCTTCTTTCCAAGGCTCTGTCAGGCACAGTAATACTGAGGAAAGCATTTTTTGAATATCACACATATTATGTACATACTGTGTGTAAGACTGGTGATGTAAAAATAAAGATGCATAGCCTCTACCTTTGAGGAACTTACAAATTTTTCATGGAAATGAGTACACTTAAATAACTACAATACAAAGCACCAAATGAGTGTCATGTGAATGACATAAAGATCCACCTGGAACAGTTCAAGGAAGTAAAAAAGTGATTACCTGGGGGGTGATGGGGAAGAGTTTGTGAAGGTAGAGGCATGAGAATGAGCATTAGGGATGTACCACGATGTTAAAATGAAAGCTTCGTCAGAGGCACATTGCAGAGCTGCGTGTTGGACCAACACGAAAACACTTCCAAAGCAGGTGGTAAAAAGCGGAGGCGGGAGAGACAGGTAACACTTAAATTGTCACCCACATTGATGGCGTAAAGAGATGCTGAATTGGAGCTAGGAAGCTTGGTGCAAAGCATTCTTTGGAGAGAACTATTGGGTATGAAGAATTCCCCCCTCCTCGTACCAAAGGACAGGACTTTGAGGAAACCGTGTGCAGAACTTAACGTGTGTCCCCTACAGTCTGAGGGACACAGAATCGCTGAATGGCTCACACTTGAGAAACCCAATCTAGAGGGGTGAGGGGGGCCACTGTGCCCCCACGGTTTGCTGGGGCAAATGGTCTTTCTTACAAACCAGGTGAGGTCCCTGAAAGAAAAAGAACAGACACCCGGTGTCACTCAGCCTTTGTTCAAGATGACTTCCCACAGAGGGGAGGGGCCTCAATAGAAGAGAACTGGAGATGACCTGGGGGTTGGATAGCTAGGGCTGCGGCCACATGAGGAAAGGGGAGGCCTCTCATGGGCCCACGAGAGTTCCTCAAGAGCGCAACCAGCTTTGACCGTCTGCAAGGTCCAGACAGCACGGGCCTGATCACCTCCGCGGTACCAAGCAACTGGGAAATCTGCTCCTGTGCTCCTCCTCCCTAACCCCTCCTTGCCACTCCCCCCACCAAGCTCCAGACCCTGCAGGGCGATCTGAAACAGGTTTGTCAGATGGACGGAGAGAAGAAGACGCATAAGAGGAGGCAGGAGAAAAGAAGCTCAGGGCCCTTCTCTCCTTGACCTTCGCATCGCAGACTCCTGGCCTGTGGCCAGCCCATGAGGGAGAAAAGTCTCCTTTAAATCAAGATAAAGTTACCTTTTCTTCCCTAGGACCGCCATGTTAATTCCCGATTGCTATTTGATTGGGCCACTTTAATAAGTCACTTAGGAAATGACTACTTTTATGACCTCTGAGAAACAATCTTTGTCTTCTTTCTAGAAACTAAGGGAGAAACAGCCTGTTGGTGCAGATTTTAAAAAATAGTGGGAGTCAAAACTGAGTTTGTTTTAAGATTCCATTCTACAGTTGTGCTCATTCAATGTAAACATTACAGGTAGAAACAGAAGAAAGAGCCTTGGGCAAAGGAACAGACGTAGCCAGGTCCAAGCTGTAATTGGAAACAGAGATAAACAGATCTCTCCCGGGAATGGAAACACAGACAGTGGGCTCATTGCAAGGGCCTCCAATGCCAACCTGAAGAGTCATTTAAATATTGGAGCAAATTTTCAGTGTATTTTGGTATTTATTTCCCATAACATATTTTAACTACCCAAGAGCAGTAAAATGAAGTATTTGATACATTTTAAATATGTAAAATGTAAATATACTGAAATACATATTAAAAATATCACTCTAAAATGAAAATAAAATATTGCTCAAAGGAAGGATTACATAAAATAAAGTTTAATTTGGGTTAAAAATGAAGTAAAATTACAATCTATAGTTAAGAGATCTTAGTGTCCCAGTGATGTCATCAATGAGCTGTGAAAAACTTTCCAGTTGCTAGAAACTTCTTTCTGAATCTATGCTAGTTAAAGGCATGATAAAACAATAGAAGAGATCATTGTAAGCTGCTCTTAAATTTTCTCCATTACTTTCAAACAATCCTATTTTGGTTGAAAACTCTGAGTTTGGGGGGGGGCAATGTTTTGTTTCTTTGCAGAGACAATTTTTTAATTTATAACAAGTTGTATTTGTTTTGTTTTGTTTTGCTTCAAAGAAATTATTTCTCATTTCTCTTCATTTTCGAATCTCATACACATGAAGATTCTATAGCAGACATCATACTGTGTTCTGTTCATACTTCACTTGTTGAAACATCTTTGTGATAGATAAGAATGATCCTTGCATTAGAAGCTTGCTTTGGTGGTGGTGATTTTCGTCTTTTGCTTGAAGATCACGGAAGTATAGAAGACAGCTTTCTAAACTTTCTATAAAAGTTCGCTTATATTTGATTCAAAATTTAACAAAGCGTCTCTGGTATGCCTCAAGATATAAATGATTTGGGTTTTTGAAACTCCAAAATAACAGCATCCCACCAACAAAAAGACCAGAAGTGTAACCCTCTGAAGATAATTTAGTGGGAAGAGGGCTTATTTCCCAAGCCAGCCCTGGTGGTAAAAGCAGGGTCACAATAACAGTGTTCAGTTCTCACCATCCCCCAACTCCAGAGCGTTCCCCAGAGCATGATTTCAAGATTTCTAGCCTCTGTTTTAAACAGCTTACTACTACTACCAGCACCACCATACATCACACACCAAATATTTGTCTCGGATGTGCTGACAAACAGTGCTTTCAGCTACCACAGGAATCAGTCATTTTCCAACCTAACCTGCTCTGGCTTCCTGCAGAGATCTGCAGAGACACCCCCAGAACCACCTCCCCACTGCCCCTGCAAACACACACATATGCCCCGTATGCCCCGCCAGGATGAGCTGCTGCTATTTGCTCATGCAGGTCAAAGGTGCTGCTCATGACACCTGACAAGCCTGTCCCAGGCTGCCAGAATGCAGGGGGTGAACTTGGGTAGCCTGGCCCTTATGCAGAAGGTGCAGAGACCCAGATGCCAATGCGCTATTGCCTTGAAGGGGCTCTGATGTGCTGCTACAGTTGTCATGCATGCTGAAGGTGCTCAAATACCTGGGCCTTCTGCACTCAAGCTGTAGCACCTTTTCGCTGAACTGTTAGAACGGCTCTCAATCCAAATGTAACAGCAGTGGTATCTGGAGCTCCTGTGCCTTACGTAGCTGAAAGAAAAACCGCTTTCAGTTTTTAATCACATCAGGGCATACAATAAGACTCTGAAAAGTGAGTCCATGGGGTAGGTCAGCGATTAAACTGTGACAACATGCAGTGTTCCCAAATAACCCTTCTCCTTCAGAACATTCAGTAGCTTCTAGCATGGTGAACAGATTTAGTCTCAGATCAGAGATTAAATACTCTAATTAACAGGTAAGTATGTTACCTTCACATCTGGTCTGGTTTGATCCAAAGACAGAATTTAGGATGATGAAAGAACTGGTTATATGTCATGTGTTCAGACTCTCCTCACAACATATCTCCTCCTCAACTTGACCTTTGACTTGAACACAGATGGTTCAATTGTATCCTGTTACCATGATCTGGAATGTAGGCGTGGGGTAGTTGTATATTCAGGAAAACCAGAGCAGTGGGTGGTTTAGGTTGGCATTCTTCTTAGTAGATTAAGGTGCCAAGTCAATGGGACACTTGCAGACAAGGGTTGGATTTTTCCACAGTAAATATTCTGGATGTATAAACACATCACTGAGCTCAAAGTTCTGCGTGTTTGCGACGACTTAAGTAAGCCTCTTTAAACATGGACAGGGGATGGTAAATGAAGATTAAATATAAAGCACCGAGTGCTGCCCTTTGCAAATGGTGATCACTCAGTAAGCAGGTGTCTTGGCTCTGAGCTTCACCAACTCCTGCTTTCAGTACTTCAAGAAAGTCTAGTACACTTCCTAGACACAAAATATTGCCCTCCACCAGCCAATTCTACCTCTGCCCTCACGCTCCTTACACTATCCCGCCTGGCAAACTCGCAGACTCACTCCCACTGCACTAGCCAGCCACTCAGTCCTGGGCCGAGGCCCACTGCTGGGGTTGGTCAATACTTCCCTGGGAGATCCCCGCCACGCTCAGCCTTGTGGGAGTTGTAGTTTTCACAACGCACAGCCTCGGGACAGGCGTCACCGCGGGACTCGTTTTCCCGTGCTCCTCTGCGCGGGTTCCACTTGGGGTAGGTCCCTGGGTGCGTGAGAAAGTGAGTGAGAATTTGCTTATAGAAAAGTGGACTCCAGTCGTTTGTGTTAGTGGAGTTACTGCTGCTGAGGAACTCTGGGCTGGTTCCTATCCCTTCAAGAGTGCTGGAGGCCAAACTTGGAATACAAGTTTAAGGTTCCCTAGAGGGCGAAAAGTTAGGAATTGATCTTACCCTGGCCCAGTCTGTAGCTGGAGCTGCCAACTCTGACCCGGGTTAAAATTCCCAGGGAATCTTCGCCGCGAGCTGGGAGTTGCAGCGGTCCCATCTCGGGGGAGCTGGTTGTGCGCGCCCGCCGGTTCCCGGGCACTCGGGAGAGGCTGCTGAGCCCCGCGCCCGCGGAGTTGCTGTGTTCGCTCGTGCAGCCTCCCCCTGGAGGGCACCCGAGGTGCTTCCACCATGATCACCGAATTCTTGAGGGTGCGCCTGTGGGCCCCCGTGGGCGTCCTGACCTCGCTGGCGTACTGGTTCCACCAGCGGCGGGTAGCTCTGGCCAAGCTGCGGGAAGCGGACGGCCAGCACCCCGTGGACCGGAGCCTACTGGAATTGAAAATGGTGCAGGTCGTGTTCCGACACGGGGCGCGGAGTCCCCTCAAGCAGCTCCCGCTGGAGGAGCAGGTTAGCGGTTGGGCCGGGATTGGCCGGGGAGCTAGGACCGCGAGGCCAGACGGTGGCGGGCCGCAAGCCACTCACCTTTGAAATTTTACCCTGCCGGAGCAGGGTTGGGGTTGGACCCTTCCTAGGCTCTTGAGCAAAGGTGCTGGCCTGGCGCCCTCGCCCCTCACCCCTCTCCCATCTCTGTCCCCTGGCGTGCAGGGCCGCCCCAGACTTCCAGTTTCGGCGGGATGGGGCTGTGGTGTATACCACAGCTAGCAGCACTGCGCTGCTTCTGGTGCATATAAATCGTCCAGGGACCTCGTTAAAATGCACACTCTGATTTAGCAGGGGTGGAGTAGGGCCTGAGATTCTGCATTTCTAGCACATACTTGGGCAACCTTAAGGACACAGGTGTAGTGCATTTCTGTGTGGCCCATTGGGAAGGTTGTCAATGACTTGCAGTGACCTCTGTGACAGGAACCACCCTAACTGGGATGCATCAGCGTGAATAACAGAATGAATAGTTGATGGTTTGGGAGCAGATTTTGGAGTATCTTTCTCTCAGGTTCAGTGGAGACCATTGTGGTCCCTTGGAGACTTTTTGGTAACAAGAGCTTCTCATGGG
The DNA here is from genome assembly GCA_004026885.1 of Lyroderma lyra. Lineage (NCBI taxonomy): Eukaryota > Metazoa > Chordata > Mammalia > Chiroptera > Megadermatidae > Lyroderma > Lyroderma lyra. Next base: position 11,788 of record PVJL010008886.1, read on the forward strand.
GCTCTCCTGGTCTCTTGGGTTTCTAAACTTACTGTGGGAGGGATTTGAGTAGGAAAAAAAATTAAAAATTGGCTCACATGTGGCCATGGTTTCTTAAATCCTGCCTGGTTTGGTCAGGAAAATTAAGATTAAAGCACAAATAAGTAGTTTTTAAAAAATTTGTTTTTAGCTTTCCTGGACTTATTCCTTGGGGACAGCCAGTGAAGGTCTCCGACCTCTAATAGCAGGCAGGCCTGTGACAGAGGAACTGGCTTCCTAGTGAAGATGAATGGGCCACCTGCAATCCTCAGGCCCCCAGCTGTCACTTACTGTGGAATGCTTTTGCATTGTTGGTCCTGCCGCTTATTGCTGGAGCGGGTTCAACAGGATGTCCAAACCTGGTATTAGGCACACTCTTCACCATGATAGTTACTTTCCAGAAACTCTTAGGGCCCTTACACATTGTACAACTGAAAACCCAGTTTTTAAAGCTGGCCACACACAAAATCAAGCCTTCACAGAAGTCCCCACGTGAATAAATCTTGGGTGGCACTTAATTCTATTATCAGATTTCTAGTTAGCCATTCTGTGTGGCTACACCACTTTCTGGTACTGGAATTTCATTCATTCCTTCCTTCCTTCCTTCCTTGTTGATGCTTTAGATTTTTTTCCCAGTCCTTTACTTTGCCTTTTTCTATTAGGTCACTACACTTTCCTTACAATTTTGTACATAACCTGCTGCAACCAGCGCGGGGAGAACGGAACCAGAGGGGAGGCGACGGGGAACTAAGAAAAACACAGACACACACACACAGACATAACAGATAGCAAAGCTGGGACCGGGTGGTTCCCTGTGCTCCGATGGAGACACAGAGACGCTTCAGGTCTGCAGGGGGTTTATTTTATATCCCAAGAACAACAGGGGGTACCACTTCTTAAATGTGAAACAATGTTGCTGACCCCCATCCTCTCATTCCTCTGCTCTGACTCCCTCCTGGTGTCGTTTTCCTCCTTCCCCTTAGCCAGCCCGAAACCTCATCCTGAGTAGTGTCCTTGTTTACCAAGTTCAGGGAGCCTTGGAAGAACCTTGAACTTTGGATTGCAAGTACACAGGTAGCCTTGCTAAATAGACCTGGCTTCTGGCTCAAAGGCTGCCCACAATAATCTATTTTTTGTCTACTCCTCCACTTACTCTTGTTACAGCAAAGTTGGAAAATAACATAGGAATAGAAGACTCGTATTAAAGACACAGTTCATCAGCAGTAGCAGAGAATAAAAGTCTGAATGTCTAGACCTGGACTTAGTAGGTACAGTGTGTATGTGCTCCCCGGAGAGCCTGAAAAAAAAGTTTAGATTCTTTTAAGGCTTTCTCCTTGGCCAGTGGGTGTATGACAGGTGTCTTCTGCCTTTAAGAAGACAGTTGTAGCTCAGGTAGAACGCCAGCTTCATTCATCTTCTGTCTGTGTAGCTACAAAACATGGAGCGTCCGAGTCCATGGCCTCACTTGGCAGTTAGAGAAGGCACATTACCTCTCCTTCCTGCTCACATTCTCCAGACGTTAGGCAGATGCATTGAGCACCTTTGGTATTTCATATAATGTCTGATGCGTGAAAGCCGGGAGCGGAACCAGCCTTCTTTCCATTTAGACGATGAGCTAATGTCATCGGCCTGCTGTAACTTATTTCTGGAACTCCTCTTAGGATATCTTTTCAAGATCCACTGTGATAAGAGGTTGTTATTAGGATTTTTCTAATCTTCCTGGTTCTGCTATTGATTATAGTCAGAAGGGATGACCTGGCAACAATTCTGAAACTAAAATTGCCTTCGTCGATGTTTCTAGACTGCTGAATGGCTTCTCGGTAAACATGTGACAAGTCACTTCATTCAGTTACCTCACAAATCCTCCGAAAGTAGAGCGTTGTTTAAAGCTAGATGTTTTACAGAGTTTTGTTTTATGGCTTGAATGGCTGGTGACTTGACTTGTTTGCCTTTAGCTGTGCTCTGGAAATAAGACTCTGGGACTTGATTGGCCACTTTTTTCCTGGTCGTTAGATTAGATCCACGTACACGTTCAAAAGATCAATATGTCCCTGCTTTCAGATTTCCCCTCTGTTCCCCCCATACAGCGGCAAGAAGGCCTCGGACCAGGCAGGTTCCTTAGCTTTTATAAAACAAAGGCCAACCTATCCCCACTCCATTGTGGAGCAAGGCATTTGGGTCTGTATTTAGAGGGTCATGTGAATGAGCTGGGAAGCATAATGCCAGGCCTGTGGTTGCTTAATACCCATCACAGCTCAGCGGAGAGAAGGGCTTTTAGGAGGCATTGCGTGGAGGGTGCAGCAGTTTACTTATTCCTCTAGAGTAGTGCTCTTAGCCTTGGTGGGACGTTGGCCTTGACTGGGAGCTTTAAAAAAATACTGATGCCTGGCTTCTCTCCCAGAGGTTCTGATTTAATTGGCCCAGAGCATCCAGACGTGGTAAAATAAGGATCTGGACTGCGTAGCCTTAGAGAAGTTGAGGCCCCACCCCCAGGAGATCTGGATGTGATTAGGTCAGGATGGGGTCAGGCATGGGTAACTTAAAAACTTCCCAGGGAGGCCCGTGTGCAGTCAAGGGTTCAGACCGTTGCTTTATTCTAAAATCTACACCTGGAAGATTTTTGTTTAGTGTCACACAGATTTTTGTTTCTTTTACCGGGAAGATAGCATATTGAGCCCAGAAGAGTATTGTCCCCCAGAAATGGGCTTGGGTGAGACGCTATCCTTCTGTGTTGAGCAAACAACGAGAAGCAGTCCCCCAGAACTCACTGCTGTGACTACGGAAAAGATGTTCATTCTATTACTCTATCCTCTTTATGAGGACCCTTGGGAGGAATTTGTCTGTTAGCATTAGGAAGGGTGTGCTTCTCCTGAGCAGTTGGCTTGCTTTTATCTTTCAGCTTGTCTAGCTGATCAAGTTTCTCCTTTTACATAAAAGCCAGAAAGCTTAGTGCCTAATCTCGGCCCACCTCCAAGTGTCTGGAGCTTCAGGGAGTGCATTTTTGGGTAGCTTTACATGGCATCTGTATATGTTTTTTTGTCCCTCATGTGCTTTTTGTCTTTCTTGCCTACTTTGAATTGGTTGTTTTTACAATATCTTAGGCTTTCTTTATCACCCGCTTTAAGTTAGTTCTTGCAAATGGTGACGTTTTTGAGTGCTGGTGGCTTGAGTTCTGGTTAATGGAGAGCCTACTGTAAATTTTTCTCTTTACTCTTCCTTGTTCACCTGCCAACATAATCCCAAAATAGAACTTTGACCCGCTTACTTGCCAAGTTTGACTCGCCTGTCTTGCACCCGCCCCGGCTGCTCCTGCTGCCTCAGGCAAGGCGTTAGGCTCTCATCTGCTCTATGGCAGGCGTCTCCCATTAGGCTCTCCTGCCTCTCGTCTTCCCGTGACCTGTGCCACTGGCTCCCGTGCTATTCCGTGGAGCTGGTGGGCTGGGGGATGCCGAGTGGCTGAGGGTCTGGGCTCCCATTCCTGCTTCAACCAGAGAAATTCCAGTTTTTTTGCCTTAAACATATAAATCTAAACTCCACTTGGTGTTTGCTAATTAAAAAGTTTGAGCCCCACTCCCAGCCTGAGGCAAACCCAATGCCTTCCTCCGTGTTCGGCTTCGCTCAAGCTTCCTGCCTCTCCCGGGAATTCTCGGCACCACCCTCGCCTCTTACTCTCACGTCCAGGTCTTTGCTTGTCTAAATGCCATGCCTTCCCTTCCCTGAAGCTTGCCCTGAATCGCCCGCTGGCGGAGGTCTGCCTCGCCTTGGAGCTGCCGGTCTTCATCTGGTTTCTTGTAGCACCTCGTTTCTGCTTTAGCACTGCTGTCATTTACACTCCTAGCTTGCTGGTGCCACTGGCCTGGAACTCGGGAAAGGCCGAGTCGTGTGATCTCAATCTTGGAATCTTCCACAGAGCCTGGCAAATTGTGGAGTGATAACTTATACCTAACGGTACCCATTTGGATGCCCTTTGTAAGGCACCCGAAATGCAGAGGTCAGCATGTGACCCGTTCTCTGGTCTCGGGAAGCCAAGTTTCCTGAGCAGGACAGACTGGTCAGGGAGCTCTCCTTATACAGCCCAATAAAGGCCACCAGAAAGAGCCGCTGAGGCTGCGGTGAGAGCTTGGGGACAGGGCCACGGCTTCTGGGAAATTTAAGCTGTCCTGTTTTCTTTTCCCTATCATCTGTCGTTCCAGATGACAGGGAAAAGAAAATTCCAGGCCGAAGAAACATGAGGTTGAGAGGCCGGGAGGTACGTGACGGCGCCATGGGAAACAAAGCTGTGCGGCTAGCGAGTACGTGTGGGGGGTAGGGGCGAAGTGGTGAAGGGAGGGAGGCAGGCGGGGTCATGGCGCAGCTAGGAGCCCTTGGAGGCTTTTATGCAGGAAGGTACAGCATCAGAACCCTGAAAGAGGGAGCAGTGGTTCCAAGATAAGAGGAAGTGGGTGTCTGCACTGAACACCCCGTCTTCTAGTATCAGTGGCTACAGCCGCAGTGGGAGAAGAGGTGCAGGCGTTGGGGACAGGAGCAGGGGACACTGGGAGCGTATCCTTCGGGAGAGTGGAGCGCTTCCTCTGTGCAAGAGAACCTGGGACACTTGGGCGCACTCTCCTCTGGGACATGCCTGGGCGGGGCCGAGATACGTGTAATCATATGTGACAGGCGGTTTTTAGATGTTTTACTCCAAACGAAGGAGTGGGAGATTAGTTAAATATTGTTCTTGTGGTTGTAAGTGCTGTAGGAATTCAGGTAAGAAGACAACTGCTAAAAGCTGGACTAGGTGCTGACGGTGGGGCAAGACCCAAGTGCCCTTGACCCTGGCTGAGAAGTTGGAGTCCCTCTGAGCACCAGAAGCATCCTGAGATGATGCCGAGGAAGCGGCAGGCAGCGTCCGGGCTGGCGGAGGGAGGGGACAGCAGAGCGGCCAGGGCTGGGCCAGGTGCACAGCCTGGAAGCCCAATGCAGATCTCCCAAACACGTTAGCTCCTGATTCGATGCTGGTGGCTTAGCAAGGGGTCTGGGAGAACTGTGTGAGCTCCGAGAGACACATGAGAGGTTTGCAGGAGGAGCTGGTACCTGGGAACAGAACAGACTCTGGTTTTGAAAACCAAAGGCCTTACCTCTGACTCAGTGAGTTTTATAGGCAGTCAGAGCTACAAGGCCTATGGTTACTGGGGACATTTTTAAAACTGCGACAGTACGATTAGGGCCGGAGCCAGATGTCAAGGAGTCAAGGGAGATGATAAAGACGTGAAGGTTTCTTCCAAGGGCAGCTGCTTGTTGGAGAAATTGCACAGAAGGAAGGGAAATACGTGGTGGTTACAAAAGACATTCAGTACATTCCTTAAGGGACGGCCATAGCAACCTGCACATCGGGTCCTCAGAAATCCTTACAAGTATGTGGGCGCTGAGATGTCATTCATTCATTCATTCATTCATTCGTTCACCAGGTATTTGCATGCCTGGCATTCTGGCCACTTCTCTCTTTTAGGTCACTCTGGGCTTAGCCAGAGCAGCCTCTTGACAGTGAGCAGAAGTGTCATGACAGCAGGACTTGGAATAATAAATCCCGGTCTTCTCTTCCCTTAATTGGAGCTGGAGTGAAAGTTTCCTTCCTCCTGTCCCACCGGGAAGGTCGCAGCTCTGTGCCCCGAGTGCCGCTGGGTGTGAATGCTGTGAGTCTCCAGAACCTTTTCAAACCACATGTTGTGTTCTGTGGTCACGGCAGGTGGCGTGGAATCCCCGGCTGTTAGAGGTCCCACCCCAAACGCAGTTTGATCACACCGTCACCGATCTGGCCGGTGGCCCGAAACCACACTCTCCGTTTGACGCTCGTTACCGGAAGACCGTGCTGAAGGTGAGCCGTGCCCCCTGCCCTGGGGAGCCCACAGCAGGGCTCCCAGGGTGGCCCCGGGGCCGGGCTCAGCAGGAAGTTGCCGCTCTTCCCTCTCTTCCTCCGCCACCGCAGGGGGACATATTCGCTGGACAGCTGACCAGTGTGGGCATGTGGCAGATGTTCGCGCTGGGAGAGAGGCTGAGGAAGAGCTATGTGGAGGACGTCCCCTTCCTTTCGCCAGCCTTCAACCCGCAGGAGGTCTTGTGAGTCACTTGGAAGAGGGACACTGCACCCAGTTTCAGGTCTTGAGGAAATGGTCCTGGCCCCCCAGAGGGTTCCCACTCTTGCCCAAGGTAGTTTGGGGGCCGATACCCTTATGGAATAGGAGCCTGGGGACAGGAGGTCATTGGAGGTCACATTCATTGGCTTCTGGGCCCCTTGGGACAGCCCTCCCCCAGAGAAAGGACGCTTCGCAGCCCCATGGTTCCCCGTGCCGCTGTGCGGACCACGGTCACGTGCGTATGAGTAAGTCTTCGCCCTGTGAGTGTCACCCTCTCTGTGTGTTCCTGTTCCAGCGTCCGTTCCTCTAACGTGTCCCGGAACCTGGAGTCTTCCCGCTGTTTGCTGGCGGGGCTTTTCCATCGTCAGAGAGAAGGTTCGAGTTCGGGGTCTGAGAGTCAGCCCCTGGCCCCGAGGGGCTTTTCCTTCATTCCCAAGGTCCCTGGTCCCCTTGCTCTCCGTCCTGCACTTGTGACTTCCTCCATCCGCCTGCTCCAGCGGGCCGTCCTGGCCTCCTGCTGCCTCGGGCTCCTGCCCCTCCCCCCAAGCTTCTGCCCAGCTGCCTGAGGGACCCCAGCGAGGGCCTGGGGGTGCGCAGTGCTGGGGGCTTCGGGCTTAGGAGGAAGGCAGGCAGCAGGGACGCGTAGCTGGGACCCCCGCCTTCTGCTCCGGCTCTGGCCCCACTGATGGCCCCCAGCAGGGCCCAGATGGTATCACCAGCGTCGGCTCAGCCTCTCCTGGCTGAGAAGCTCAATGGGGTTTGGGTTTGGGCAGCTTCAGCCAGAGAGTGGTCGTGGCTGGCAGTTCCCAACCTTTTCACCACCAAGGACCACTTTTCTCACTTTGCCCCGTGGGTCCCCTGTATTGAGGGCCTTCCGACTAGCCAGCGAAGCGACATTTGGTCACGTACAGTTGATTCAAATGTACATTTAATTGCCGGTCTGAGTTTCAGGTTGTCGTGACCTCACCAACATTAAAATACTAAGATGGTGTCATAAGCCAAAGGTTCTTGTATTTGGTCTGGCATCGTTAGCAGTATCTCAAGTAGATACAACATTTGCATCAGGTTTTTGGAAAAGATATGTAAAATGATAGAAACCTGCAGGCCAGAGGAAGCTGGCGCCATGCCCAGCTGGGTGTCCACTACTGCTTCTGGCTGAAGTGACACACAGCAGGCAGGACAGCCTGGCTCCTGAGCTTAGGAATGACCCACGGCGCCTGGCCTTCTGGAAGCTCTTCGCTTACTCGGCTTCTAAAACGCCAATGTCCTCAGAGACACCGGAAGTGTGACTGGGGCAGAGAAGCTGCTGCTCCATGGCAGCCTCATCTGCAGGCAGGTCTCAGACTGAGGGAGGAAGTGGCATCGTCCCCGGCCTCTGTGGTGCTGCCCGGGGAGCAGCCCCCTGCACGGGACCTGGACCCCCTGGAACTCTAACTGGACTTCTGTCACAGTGATTGCTGCCATCCCTTGCCTAGTGTCAGGGGACTTGAATAGGCCAAAGACCCCCATGAGGTATTAGCAGCAATGGAGGTGGTACAACTTTGGGATCTCGTTTCAGGAGGAAACTGCTGGAGAAATCCCAGGGGGTCATGTGTAAGCTGGGGGAGAATCAGGCTGTGGGAGGACCTGTGGGTTGGCCCCACGTGGCCAGTCATTCCTTCAGCATGTGTCTGTCCGAGTGCCAGTTCAGATGTGCCTTATTTATCAATATCCAGACACCACTAGGAATTAATCTCATGTTCCATTAAAGGTTTAAGTCACAGCTGTTACTACTCTAATACTTAATGCACTTCCTATGCACCGAACGTTATCCTAAGAGCATTGCATATACCAACTTGTTAAATGAGGGAGGTAACGTTATCGCCAGTTTACAGATGAGCAAACTAAAGCACAGAGAGGCTGAGTGACTTTCCCGAGGGCACAAAGCTGGGAAATGGCGGAGCTGGGACCCAAACCGTGGCAGTGGAGTTTCAGAAGTCGTGCTCCTCACCTTGATGCTCTGCTGCTTCTCGGGGTACATGCATTGCACGTCAGGAGAGGGCCTGCGATCATTTGACCAACGATGTGTGTCTGAATTCCGGTTTTCCACTCAAGTCGCCGTAGGCTTTCAAAGTCCTGGGGTTTTGACTGTCAGTGATTTGTGACTGGTAGCTCTTTGGGGCTTAGATTCACCTAATCATTCCATGGCTTAGCCTCAGCCAATTCCAAAGAGCAGCTGATGGGCGCTGTTTCTTTGGCCTCCAGAGAAGGTCAGGTTTGAGCTGTGTGGATAGGGAAGCTGCCACAGGCTCTCGTCCCCTCTGACTCGGAGCTGGGGACGGTATCCGAGCACCTCCGGGCGTTGGTAGGGAGCGAAGGTGCTTGTGAGCTCCCAGCTGCTGCCGGTGTGAAAGAAGCATCCTCCGCAGTCTCCCGTTTGGCTCCTGGCAGCCCTTCTGGAAGGGCACGGCGGTGGGTTCTGAGAGCGCTTGTGGCCTTGTGGTCACCTTTCTTAGATTGTCATGTGATAAATCTAAATCACTGTCTTGGCCTATGGGATTGGACTTGGGGAAGCCAGAAGGTCACCTAGTTCTGACAGAGGGAGGGGTGGCCCCTTTATTAGAAAGCCCAAGTGTGGGGGTACCTTGAGGCGGGCCGCTTGGGTCTTGTACCTGCTTCAGTCTCTCTGGGCCCCAAAAGGAGGGCTTATGCCAGACGGAACAAGGCTGCTGCTTGCTTTCTCAGCTGCTCCAACCACCGCCAGCGCCTGTGGGCGAGGCCAGGGCAGGTCGGAGGCATTCACTGTCACCTTGGTGATCTGCCTCCAGGTGCAGCTCCGTCTGTGCAGACAGAAGGAGAATGGGGCGGAGGTGCTGGGAAGAGCAGGCTGCAGCCTCTTCCTGCCCTCACTCCCCACCTTCCTTCCAGGACCCATCGTCATCCACACTGATGAGGCGGCCTCTGACGTCCTGTACCCCAACTACGAGAGCTGCTGGAGCCTGCGGGAGAGCATCAGGTAACTGCAGCGCGGCCTCGCCCACCGGCAGGGACCGAAGGCGGAGTCAGTGAGGGGACGCGGAGCCTGGGGGGCGGTCACATGCTGGGCCGGAGAGGGAGTGGCGTCCACAGCCGTTGTGGGGCCCTGCTGTCTGCAGAGCATTGTCCTCGCCACAGCCCTGAGCTCTCAGGTGGGGCAGATGCAGACACTGACGGGTTAACTAGGAGCCGATGGGGTGAGGCAGGCAGGGGACAGAGGCCGCCCTGCCCTTACCAGCGCGTGGCCCCACGGGATGGATTTGCTGGGCTGGTGGCACTTTGCAGCGTCCGGCCCTTTCTGGGCTGCACGAGTGTGTGCTCCACGGGAGAATGCACGCTCTCCTCCAGCAGACCTGGGCCACGCTCGCCTCCGGCGTTGGTCTGAGAGAAGAAAACGCGAGACTGGGATTGGGAACTGCAGCCTTCTGTTCCAGCCCTGGGACTTGCTCCGTGTCTTACAAGTCACTTGACCTCTTAGGGCCTCAGGTCATTCGTCTGCAGAATGGGAGCAATGCCACCTGACTTCAGGGAGTCATCGTTGAGGATGAAATGAAACCCCAAAGGATGAATGAGATCCACTTTGTAAAACTGTTGAATCACTACACAATACAAGGGGCTCCTTTTTATTTTTGTATTTTTTTGGCAGAGGCTGGAAGCAGGTCGCCTCTTTGCAGCCGGGAATCTCGGAGGATTTGACAAAGGTGACAAGGGAGCTGGGCCTGGCCGGCAGTGACGAAGTGGACTTCCTCGTTCTCTTTGACAATATGGCCGCTGAGCAGGTGGGACAAGTGTCCTCCTCGGGCCTTGGTCAGGGGCGCTAGTGGGCACCTGGCTGTGCCGGCTCTGGGGTTGGAACTGGGTGGGGGGGAGGGGATGGGGGCCTCCTGGTCTGGAGGCGACTGGGAGGGGCAGGGAGGACCCCTCACTGGGTCAGGAGCACGGACAGCATCGCATGTACCGAAGACCACATGTTGGGAAATGCTGCTCTCAATTCCAAAGTCGGACCCCGGAGTGGGCAGCCTCCATCCTGGACCCCGCTTCCTTCCCTGGTGACAATGCCGGGGTGCCCAGAAGGCGCAGGCTCCTGTGCTGCTATGTTTTAAAGTTCTATGACGAGAAATTATATGAAGTGTATATTCTGTGCTTTTTAGAAATCGTTTTGGGGAAAAGAAGACCAAGTAGGAATTTTGGAATTCCTTGCCTCTGTATTTTATTCACTTTTTTTTTTGACAGTTTGATAAAAAGATAGTGTTTTTCATTTTTAAATAGATGGGAAGCCATCAGAAAGGGAGGAAAAGCTTTCTGGGCTGTGAGGGTGCCCCCTGGGAGGAGACGGGCCCCCGGGCTCTCCCTAAAGCTGTACCCGTGGCCCTGCAGGCGCACAGCCTCCCGAGCTGTCCCACGCTGAAGAGGTTTGCACAGCTGATTGAGCAGAGGGCTGTGGACGTATTGGTGTATTTGCTGGGTGGAGACAGGTGAGGGGGACCTTCAGCTGCCAGAGTGGGGTCATGCGTGGTCAGGCCTCCTGGGGTGGGGCGGGGCCTCACCAGGGTGTGCATGTTGGCGGACATCCTCGCGTTCTGCTGGCTGGGCGCTGGTCCTCACACTTTTGGAGCTGGGACCCATCTGCGTCTTTGTCTCTCTTCATTGCTGACATTTTGCTTCTTCAAAGGCTTTGGGTGGGGGGAGCTAGGGGAAGAATAATTACTTGTCACTTGAGTCATCACTTTGCAATTTACAGATCATTGCCACGTTCCCACCAGGAGGTAGGCATCATTGTCCCTGAGAGGAGGGGGAGCCCTGGCTTTAGGGGTGTGGCCACCATGCCTCTCAGCTTGCTGCCACTACCCATAACTGGACCCCTCTCCTCATCTGTTCCTGAAGCGGCCCCACGGGTCCCGAATTATCACTGACTGGCTTCCTCCTGCCCCCCTCCACACTCATATTTAGTAAATATTTTAGGCTTTGCAGACCATGCTGCATCTATGGCGATTATCCATCTCTGCCCACATAGCAGGAAAGCGGCCGTAGACGATACACACATACGTGCGCACAGCTGCATCCCAATAAAACTTTATACAAACAGGCAGGCGGGTGGATTTGGCCAACAGCCATAGTTTGCTGTCTCCTGGTGTGAGGCATTTTCAATAAGACCTGATGGATTCTCCTTTCTATCCCAGGCAGTCCTGGCTTTGTAAAACAGATGGTTCTTCACACGATCAAGGGTCACACACTCACAGTGCCACCCAGCTGGGCGTGGCCTGCCCATACTTTTTGGAAAGCCCATGCTGCATGCTGTCCTGGGATTCTGCTCCTCATGCACCCATTGCCTCAGCCTTCCTTGATTCATAAAGGTGGCCATTTATCGATTTACCACAAGTGAGGATTGGTGATCCCAGTCCCTCTGGTCAGTGGTTGAGTTCTGGTTCCCCCCACAGCAAGTGCGAGCCTTTTTGCCGCATACTGACCCCCACTGTCCTCTTCTTTACCACTGTGAGGCGACATGCTTTGAGCTGTGACTTTCAAGGTGACCAGCCTAAGAAGGAAAGTGGTGGAGCCCCAGCACCAACCCCACGAGTGCTCCCACAGAACGTGTTAAATATGGAAATGAGAGACGGCCTCGTGGCCCACCCTCCAAAGCAGCGGGTGTAGGTAGCAAGCATAGAGTAGGGTGTCGTTCCTTTGCCTGGAGCTCCTGAGAGTCCTCACACCCTGCCCTTCCCGGCTCCGTGCTTTGCCTGGCTCTGACCCTGACTGAGCCTGGTTCCCCGCCCCGCAGCCCCTCCCATCCAGGCCGTGTTCACACCAGGTCTGGATTTTCGTCTTGGCACACAGAGAACCCTCCAACCCGGGCAGCGTGTCTCTCTCCTGCCTGCCCGCTGCCATGCCTGCGCCGGGCTTGTCTCCTCCTCAGCGCTGTCTCATCGGGCTCGGAGGTCCTGGGGGCAGAGCCAGCCTGTGTCCCCTGTACGCCGAGTGACCGCTGGCCGTTTCCTTGTCACAGGAAAAGTCTTCAGATGGCCGTAGGGCCACTCCTCCACCTCCTGGAGAGCAACCTGCTGAGGGTGGTGGACCCTGCCACGCCACCCGACAAGACCAGGTACTCTTAGCTAAGAGAACCCTACGTTTAATTTTTTTCTATTGTTTCCTTGTTTTTACTAATTGAACATGTGTCAGGCAGAGTGGCTAGTTATGCTATCACACTGATGTGATATTATAAGAGCCTGAGACAAAGATAATTGTTGGCTGGACTGCTTCGTTTGAACACCTCCGTGCAGTGTATAGAAGGCTGTGGTGTCCACGAGGCTCTTTACCACGCCGAGAGGCTCGCGAACCTCCACTGCCACTGTCGTGGGGCCGCAGGCCCAGGTCAGGGAGCGCGGGTTTGGAATGGCACGTGGGTTTGGAAAGTTACCGTCCTAGGCGCTTGCTAGGCAGAGTGCGGTCTGTAGATGCACAGGTCGCCACAGGAGGTCGACAAACTAAATCCTTGATCTTTTTTCCCAGAGATACTACGGGGGTCCGGAAGATATAGATGAGAATGGCCCCTTGATTACCGATTAAAGCCATTTGGAGAATGTGTTGAGGGCCAACAGGCTCGTTTGTATTCCTTTGAAATGAACTTAAGTCCCCCCAAACGCAGGCTTCCCCGACGAGAGGAGAGTCTGTGTGCCGAATCACCCCGCGGCCGCGCCTTGGAGAACGCTGGGCACAGGCCAGCAGGTCCCAGAGAGAGCAGGGAAGCGGCTGTGGGCACGCTCAGCTGCATCCGGGAATCTCACCGGGGGCGGGGCGTGGGTGGGGGGGCGTGGGAGTGGGTGGGCAGGGGAGAGGCTAGGCGATCCGGCCGGACGGCAACATGGGGAGTGGGAATAAGGCTTCCCCAGACCATCTGCTTCAAAGGAGTTTTGTTCCAGGCTCACTGGGTTTCTAGATAATCACTCGGTTTTGTTTCTGACTTAAATGACTCCACCCGAGTCCCGAGTAAAGATTTGTGACCTGTTTCCTCCTGCAGAAAACTGCACCTCTTTGCGGCTCACGACATGACCCTCGTGCCTCTCTTAATGGCCCTGGGGATTTTCGACCACAGATGGCCCCCCTTTGCCGTTGATATGACCTTGGAGCTCTACCAGCACCGGAAATCTAATGAGTGGTTTGTGCGGCTCTGTTACCACGGGGAGGTAAGGCCTCGGAGTGGGGGTCGGGCGGTGGTCCCCTTCCCACGACCCCACCCCCTGGCTTGGCACTCCTCCTCAGGCAGCCACCAGGGCTCCATTCAGCTCCCTCCGTCCTAGAGGGCGACTCACGGCTGCGGCCCTGGGATGAGGCAGAACTTGGCACGTGGTGGCAGGTTGGGGACTTGGGCCTCATCCCAGTTCTTTACAGACCCCTGGCAATGCCAGGACCACAGTCCTCTTCTCCTGCGTGTCTCTGCCAGGATGGGACATCCGACTGGGAGCCTGTTTTAGAAATGAATGACTGTGTCTTTGGGAGGTGACACTGTCACCTCTGCCCTTGGCGCCCTGGCCGCCACAGCAGCTCGCTGTCCAGGGCAGAGGCTGGCGCAGTCCCCAGGGAGACGGGCAGCCCTCCCAGCCCCAGGGCGGAACTTCCCAGTCAGTTCAACAGCTGTTGAGTGGCTGTTCCTGGCAGGCCCAGTGCTCCCATTCAGACCACACGGGGACCGTGCTGGCTGTCCCATTGGGTCCTCAGTGGCCCTGCTGAGTGGTGTCTCTTCCTCAGGAACAAGTGCCGAGAGGTTGCCCTGATCCACTCTGCCCCCTGGACAAGTTCTTGAACGCCATGTCCGTTTACACGTTAGACCCAGAAAAATACCACGCACTCTGCTCTCAGGCCCAGGCGATGGGACTCGGGGCTGGGGAGTGACAGGTTTATCCCAGCAGGGTGGGTTGAGTTGTCAATAAAATGCCTTTCCACGGTGCCTCTGGCTCTTGTGTTTGGGAGAGGTAGGACCCAGCGATTATGGACTTGAGCATAAGGTTTAAGGTCTCTTCTTGAAAGGAAAGGAGAGTAATGTTGAGACCAAACATATTCTCAGGATTGTGACTTGAATTCCACATCCAGAGGTTAAGTTTGCTTTTATTTGTCTTAATTTGCTTTTAATTACTGTATTTCAATATTAATAGCAAGGCAATACAGAGTTTATGTTATAGTATGCAGTATAGTATTAGTTAGGCCTATTTTTAATAGTTACTCGCAACCAGAAACTAATTTATCTACCATTCCCATGGGTGCCGGTTAATTGAGAATATACTGTACTATTTATACAGTGTCTTCTAAATTTATACCTTCCATCTGGACCGTTCCCCTGGATTCTCACATCCAACTGTACTCCACATCTCTACATGGATATTTAAGATGTTTAATATGTATTAAACTGTGCATCATTCACCATCAACTCTCAATTTTTGTCCCTCTTTAAATGTGCACCTCCTACAGGCTTCCCTATCTAGGTCAGTGGCACCACGGTTCACCCAGTTGCTTGAGCCAAGAACCTTGGAATCACCCTGACTCCTCCCTTTTTCTCACGTCCTACATCTGAGCCATCACGAAGTCCTATTGGCTCTCTCTCGAGATGACACCCAGAGCTGACCTCTGCTCAGGACTTCCACAGTGGCCATCCTGGCCCCCACCTTGTTTCTCACCTGGATCATTGTTAAAGACTCCCCATTTCTGCCCTTCCCCTCTCCCCCCGTTTCTTCTCAACACAGGCATTGCTTTCAGAACACAAGTCAGACCATGCCACTCTTTTGTGCAAAATTCTCCCCTGGCTTCTCATATCAGAGCAAGTCAGCCGTCATTCTGGTGTCCTTGTCCTTGGGGCTCTGTGTCATCCTCTCCTTCCTCTCTGTCCTCACTGTACCCAGCCACCCTAGCCTTCTTACTATTGGGGGCCAATTGGCCCCAAGTCGTGTCCTCACCTTGGGTCTTTGCACAAGCTGCTCCCTTCCCTGGAATGCTCTACTGAACATTCGCATGGCTAGCTCCCAGTCTTCACTCAGATCTCAACTCAATGTCACCTCCCATGTTATCCTACAGGAAATACTCCAGACCCTTCCCCTCCCACATCCTGTCACCTTATGTTACGAGGCTGAATTATGTTCTCAAAACTCCTATGTAGAAGTCTTAACCCTCCATTCCTCAGTTGTGACTATATCTGGAGATAGGACCTTTAAAGCGGTAATTACGGTAAAAAGAGGTCATATGGGTGGGCCCTCATCCAGTAGGACTTGTATCCTTATAAGAGGAGATTAGGGCACCAACACACGGAAAGATCCTATGAAGACACAGGGAATGATGGCCATCTATAATAAAAGCCGAGGTCAGAGACCTCAGAAGAAACCAACCCCATTGACACCAGGGTGATCTTGGACTTCTAGCCTCCAGAACTGTGAGGAAACACATTTCTGTTGCTGAGTCACCTGATCTTAGGTGAACATAGCCCTAGCACACCAGTAAACCTGGTCCTGTGTTCCCCCCGATGGTTTTGATCAGTGCTTGATGTTGCAGGTCTGTCTTATGTATTTGTTTACCTTTCTCTTAGAACATAAGCCCCCTGGAGACAGACTTCACGTTGCCTGCTGACGCAACTGCAGCCCCAAGGCCAGTGCCCAGCTCATTCCCATGCTTGTGGGAGTGCATCCCCTCTGCCCCCTGGGCCATATCATCCTCCCAGTTACTTGGAGGCTTTCTAATGGGTCACACCCTTTTTTGCCTTCTGTTACCCTTTGAGACCTGACCCTTGCTCACCTCTCCAGTCCCTTACACCCTCTCAACACCTCCCGTCTGGCCACACTGAACTGTGTAAGGGTGTCCCACTCCCTGACCCCGGACACACTTTCTGCCGGTCTAATCCCTGCTCATCTTGCTGTGTCCCATGTTTATCCCTAGTAGGGGCTGTCTGTCCCGTGCAGCCAAGTACAAGACTTGGCACAAAGTGGACTTCAGCAATGATTTATTGAATGGATTCTGAACTCTGCCTAGAGCAGCTTCTGTGTACTCCTCCCCAGTCACCACCAGGGGGCGGCATAGAGCGAAGGAAAGGCTTCCGCTGGGTTCAGAGTGGACCTGGTCTGTTTGTGACCCTTGGACAGGTGTTTCTGAGACTGTTCTCCCTCCTGTAAAGTGGAGGTGATTACACCTACTAATTAGGGTTGTTGTGAGAATTGACTAAACGTAACGACTTTCACATGGCCTTTATTTGCCCTTTCACGGTTTCTCCCCACTGGATTCCTGGCTGTGACGGAAAGTTCTTCCGGCTGCCCCCTCTGCAGGCAGCACCCCTGGCCCCTTATTGAGGGGAGCGTGCCTGTGTGCACAGGGGAACCCTGGCTGCCCCGCTCACCAGCTGTGTGACTGTGGGCGAGTCACTGAACATCTCTGGGCTTGTGTCTTCCCAGCTGTAACACAGGGATGGTGATATTTGCCCACCTGACAATTTGTCCTGAGGACAGGTGTGCAAAGCTCTTCATAAACTCCATAACCTGGCCCGGCCTTGACTCCTTTCTCTTGATGCTTTTAAAATGAGTGCTGTTAAGGTTGAGATTATTTGGGGGGTGGGGGTGTCTCACCCTTGGATAGCGAATTAGAGGCCCCCCAGGACAGAACGGGCCCTGCCCCTCCTGGACATTGCCCGGCTTGCTTGGGCAGATTAACTTCATCACCAAGTCACCTGAGAGACCTTCCTGAAGGCCTGGTGGCTTATCTCCCTCCCAGAACTCTTTGCTAGCTGCTGAATCCCCTTCAGTCATTTCCTGTAGACGGTTTAAAGGACAGGAAGGGATAAAAAATGCTGATCTCCCATCAAGAGAGAGGGAGGAGGAGTTCCTAACCCACCCCATCCCACCCCAGACCTCAGAGCAGCGGGTCTGGCCTGCTGACCTGTTCTTACTTGGTCCCTGGTATCCCTTCTCAGCTGAAATCCCCTAGGGCACGACCCATCTCCGTGCAGAGAGGGCTGGGAGGGATTGAGACCCACAGCTCTGTTTGCTATATGCCAGGGAAGTATCATTCTTCAGTGCTGGCGCTGGAGCTGCGTGTGCTGGGTAGCCTGGTGCGACTAGGGGAAGTCTGTCCCTTTGGGAATTCCCAGGGGACAGGGCTTTGCATTCCATTTAGACCCTGCCCTCAAGTGGCCAAGGGGACCAGCCATGCAGTCCTCACCCTGTCAGTCCACCCTGCCAGCCTCTAGGAACCTTTTCCCTGTCTTAACGGTGGGTGGAGAGAGAGCTGTGAGTTCAGGCCCTTCATCTCCCTCTGCCTGTGCCACCTGTGTGACTTTGGGCAAGCCCGTTAACGTCCTGTCAACAAGCCTGTATATCTTTGTGTGCAAAACGGGACTCTTAATAGAGTGCCTCCCTTACAGAATTATCTTGGGATCGCCTAGATCTGTACGTAAAGCACTTCGTAATGTGAAAAGTGTTACACAAACCCAAGGTATTGCTTATGGGATGGCCAGAAAAGCCTGTCCTCTGAGTGTCCCTCAGGCAGGGGGCACCCAGTCATGGGTGCTGTGCCATTGGTGGTTAGACCTGGTGACCGTCTTAGGGGTGCTTAAGCCTCTTAGGAGATGGTGACAGAAGCACCTACCTGCAGCTTTACCACTTCCCTGGGCCCTGCGACTTGGGCACCTCTGCAGTCTCTCAATCTGTCGATTGAGGATGATGCCTCCTACATATGGGAGGGGGTAAGTGGCAGAGAGTGGAAAGCAAAGTCACCATAGGAGGGGGTATGCCACAGGGGTGTCCAACCGTGTGGCTTCTCTGGGCCACACTGGAAGAAGAAGAATTGTCTTGGGCCACACACACAATACACTAACACGATAGCTGATGAGCTAAAAACAAAAGAAAACGCAAAAAAATCTCATGTTTTAAGAAAGTTTACGAATTTGTGTTGGGCCACGTTCAAAGCCGTCCTGGGCCACAGGTCGCACAAGTTTGGCTGGAACATGCTAGCTGCTCCAGGTCTAACTTTGAGTCTGTGTCTCCCTGAATTTGGGGCTTATAGGAATTAGGGTTCAGAGGCTCACGATCTGCCTAGAAGTTCGAGTCACTCCTTGTGGGGCAGAGCTTGTCAGAGAAGGCGAGGTGATTTGCAATCAGAGGCATGGCCCAGGCGAACCAGGAAAGGACAGGTTCCGTGAGGAGGGCCAGTGGAGGCAGGGCTGTTTGCGTCGGCTGGAGAGTGGGGCGTCTTTCTCAGAGACAGCCTTCCACAGAGGCAAACCTGGATTCAGAGATGGAAGATCTCCGAGGTAAAGGCGGGAGGCAAGGAAACGCCCCACACCGCGTCACTGGGAGGACAGCGTTCATCAGAGAATTAATTCGGGAGGAAATAGAGTGTGAATCGCAGCAAGGCCATCCGCGCGGGGCCCCGTCGGTGGCCTGAGGGGCCCCGTCAGGGTGTCGAGGCTGCCAGGGCCCCGCCTGGGAGCTCCCTCCGGAGGAGCAGTTGGGGGATGCCGGAGGAACTGATTGAGTGTGAATTAAGGGGGGGGCTGTGTAACACTCGGGGAAGTAGAACTTGATGGGGTCAAACCAGCAGGGCTTCTGGGAGATGAGGGAGCGGTCCCTGGAGCTGCTGGTCGCTGAAGCCAGCGTTAGACGCAGCTCACCTGGGCCTTGTGGAGAGAAGGGGAAGGGCTGGAGGAGGGACTGCGCCCTACCTCAAAGTGTCCCCAAATGCTTAATCCCTTAGTGCTCCAGGCCTAGGGGTGAGGTTGCATTAGGGGGCAACGGGGGGAATCCCCCGGAAACTGAAGATCAGGGTGGTTGTCACTTGGCCAAGATAATACAGCAAGACGGGGACGTCACGGGTTCTGAATCCTGATTGTGCATCCAGAGTGTGTGTCTTGCTGTGTCACACACCGATGGTGACAATGGGGAGGAAACTGCTCAGAGCGGAAGGTGGGGGGCGGGCCTTCTTTGATCTGCTGTAGGGCTCAGGAAAGGAAGTTCTCGAAAGAAGCTTTGCTTTTGATACCAAAATGAAAGAGAACCAATACGAAGTCTGTTAGAGCAAGTTTCTAAGCACTTTAAGATTCTGGAATCAGAGATCAAAATTAATAGTGCAATTAAGAGGAATAACTAAAAGTCTGATTCAGGATTGTAAAAAATGAGCAAAAAATTTTATGATTGGAGCAAGCACTTCACATGGAAAAGATTTTGGGGTTTTCATTTCCCAGAATTCCAAAGTTAACCCCAGAGCAGGAAAAAAAGTAAACTTTCGCCTATCAGAACTGTGTTCACACAAAGGAGGTGACAGTCTCACTGTGCTGATCCGATGATACTGGGGCACCAAATGTCTTCAGTTCTTGGCATCGTACTTTCAGGGAGTTTGTAAGCTGTAACAAAGTAGGATAAAACTATGAGGGCTGTTAGGGAACTCAAAACCAGAGCTCATGGTTTTTGACTGATGGGCCAGGGGGCTAGGCCTGGGCAAAGGACTAGTTTAAAGGGACATAATAACTGTTCTCGACCATCTGAAAGGCTGGCACGTGAAATAGTTACGCTGCATTTGCTACTGCAGGCAGAATGGGGATAGGTAAAAAGCTGAACGAAGCCTGATGTCTTGTGTGGTAGGACCTTCTAAACGTTAGAACTGATGGCATTCCCTCACGGGCCTCCCGTGGTTACTGGGCGGCCACCTGTCAGAAATCCCGCAGTGGAGGCGGGTCTTTCCCACTCATGAGTCTTTCTTCCAGCTTGACTCCTCCCCCGTCTCCCCCAACCCCCACCCCCAACACCTGAGGTCCGGGAGGTTCTCCCTTCAGCCTCTCTCCCCGTCACCTTTCAGCCTCCGTGACCACCACCGCCTCACCCTGGTGATGCGTGCCCCCAGTCACCTCTCCCAGCTGCGGGGCTGCCCCTCGCTTCAGTCCATCCTGCACGTCCCCGAGCAGACCCATTTCATACAGTACTTGCGTGCAGTTGCCCTGATCAAGATCAGGGCGCGGTTGCCCACTGTTCAGACGCCAAGGAGAAACGTCTTGGCTTTTGGGGCCGTTCTTCCCCTTTCTTTTCAATCTTAGGCTCCATCCCTCTAACAACTATTGTAGTTAAGCCATCCCTTTCCGTGTCCACTGGCCTGATTATCTTTTCCTGTTCATTCCCACGTCCATTCCCTGCTTTGTGCTGTCTGTCTGCGTGGCCCCTATTGGAGGGGCCACCTCACGTCCCACAGCTGCCATGCAATCTTTCCTGGTCACCAAACTCACACTGGTCCCTCCTCTCTCCCTCACTTACCATGTATTGACTGGTCCCTCTTAGAATATGGGAGCTGGGCTCGGTCCTGGTAAGTGATGAGCAAGGAAAATGTGAGTCTTGACCTCATGGAGCGGGTGAGATAGAATAAATCACTGCTGTGAGGGACACAAAGGGATGTTGTGATACAAAATGATGGTGTGTGTGTGTGTACATGCATCAGGGCTGGGCAGATACTTTGATGGGGTCATAAGAAAAGGCCTTAGAGGAGGTAATGAGTAAGCTGGAGACCTCACGGATA
Source organism: Lyroderma lyra (assembly GCA_004026885.1). Taxonomy (NCBI): domain Eukaryota; kingdom Metazoa; phylum Chordata; class Mammalia; order Chiroptera; family Megadermatidae; genus Lyroderma; species Lyroderma lyra. The sequence goes on from PVJL010008886.1 coordinate 32,457, forward strand.
TGCAGGGGTCAGCACATGGGAAGGGCCTGTGCAGGGTGTGGTCCTAAGGCAAGAAGGCCTGGGCACCTTGGAGACCCTGGAATGAGAGTGGTTTGGCTGGAGCACAGCAAGTGAGAGCAGAAGGACATGAGGTGACACTGGAGAGGGGTCTGGGGCCTGGGAGACCCTGCTAACGATCTTACACAAGATTTTATACGAGTTACTCTGGGAAGCCGTCAAAGCATTTCAAGGAAGAAACTGGTGTATGATCTATGCTTTCTAGGATCACTCACCTACTCTGTGGAGAACAAATTGAGGGAGACAAGAGTGAAAGTAGAAGTTAGCAAACTCGTGTGATAGACCAGGTGACTTGAACTAGAGTGATGGAGAAAAGTAGATGGATATAAGGTGGATTTTAGAAATAGACACAAAAGGATCTGCTGATGGTTTTACATAAGGAGTCAAGAATGAAGAATTGAGGGGTTCCCTGGTGGTATAGTGGCTAGGTTTCAGCGCTCTCAACACTGCAGCCTGGGTTTGATTCCCAACCAGGGAACTACCCCCCACCCCCTCAAAGAAAAAAATGAAGAATGATTCCCCTGTGTCAGACAGGAGAACTGGTGGGTGGACATGCTCGTATCATTTACTATGACGAAAAGTGGGGTACGGAGTTTAGACTTGGAGGACATTCAGAAGTCAAGATTAAGACTTGCTAAGTCTGAGGTGCCTACAAGGCACTCAAAAGGCAGTGTCAAGGTACCCGTTGACTAGGTGAGTCTAGAACTCCTATGACTAGGCTGAGAGGGAGACGGATATTCTAGAGTTATCAGCACACACATGGTATTTAGTGAGGTGTGACTGGGCGAAGTAGAAAAGCGGAAGGCCTAGGACCAAGTCAGGGCATGTGTGTGCTGATGGAGGTGACCTACAGGAAGGGGAGGGATTAATAATGCAGGAAGCAGGTCAGAGGTCTGCTCGCAAGACCAGTAACTTCATTCTGTGTGGCCAGAGCCTGTCTTTATTGGCTAATTTCATCATTATTTCTATATGGTATATGGTAATGCCGAGAATAGAATGTACTTATGTTCTGCACTCATTGTTAGTATATATCTCTTCAATTACACGCAGGCTCCTTGCAGGCAGCTATTAAACTTGCCTTATAATCCATTGTGCCAGCTCAGTGCAGGATGTAAGGTAGGTGCTCAATGCTTAAGTGATGGTAAGACCTCCTTACAAGGGTCCTTGCTAAAACCATGAATTCTGTCACACAGTGCTAAAGAGCTTTTATTTCCTGGGCCAAGCGATGCCTGGCTCATACTCTGTATGGATGTGATCCCGGTATTTCCTTATTGGTATTATTACACTTTTAAATAATAATGATTACATTTTAAAGGCCCCGCCAAACCCTAAGTACAATAGGAATGGAGAGAATTCTAGGGATTCTCCAGCCTCGTTGACAAGGAGAAAGCAAACTAATCTTCACTGCAGTGTGTTGACATTTCATTATTTGCATGCCTCGGTATATTAAAGGTACATATACACTTGTATAAATAGATCTATGTGTGTGTGTATACAGATTTTTCATAGCTCAACCACTGACGGCGAGAATAAAGAACTTTACCAAAGCCTGGGAGACCTTTCGCCATTTGGAGAACAAAATAAATCCCGGTAATCCGTGACCCTCTGGAACCAAACACACGTTGACTGAACACAATGGTGACGGCTCCGTCTCCAGCGACGTGCCGGGCGCAGCGCGCGTGCGTTGGCCGCGGAGCACGGAGCCACCAGAGGCCGGCACTGCACGCTCTTAAAACACAGCTGAGAGCGCGTGGGCTTACGTGAGGCTGATGCTCGGGGACAGGCGGGGGTCCCCGGGGAAAGCCGCTCACCGGGAGGGAAAATGAAAGCTCCTGGAAGTTTGCTAAAGACGAGAAATAAACACAGGCTCCCAGGAGAGATTTCACACAAAGAACTTAGACTGTGACCAAAAAAATTAATAAATAAATAAAAATCTTGAAAATGTAAATCTACCTTCAACGCTAATTAATGACACAACTACTGAGAATTAGGAGTGTTTTTTTCTGCCCTTGACCTTAGCTGCAGATGTGGGGGAAAGGAAGACGCGGTGGGCAGGGGCTGCAGGGCAGGAGGGAACTGGCAACAAGCCCCGCCCCCGTCTTCCCCAAAGGCCCACGCTTCCCTAGGGCTGCGTTTGGGTTTGTTTTTTTTTAAACCTGTCCTTCAGAACCCTCAGAATTGCTCCAGGCTCTGAAGAGACTATCTTGCAAGGGAAGACTGAGTTCTCCCGTGTTGGGTGAAGGAAGTAACTGCATGTTTTCCTGCTTTAATTCCGTGTGAAGATGTCATTTCTGGCAGCTGAAGGGCGTGCCTGTTGGCAGCAAACAGTAGCTCAGGAAGGGGCTGTGTTAAAGAGAGAGAAACACTTCTTATTTACAGTCTTCGTCGCATACCTTCTTTTTAAATCATTCTTTTCTGTCTTTCTTTTTTTTTTTTTTTTTGGTTGGGTCCCTGAGTGGGGATCAAACCCAGGCCACGGTGGTGAGAGCCCCAAAGCCTAGCTACTACACCACCAGGGAACTCCATACCTTCTTTTCAAACCAAGTTCACTGTTTCATTCCCTCCGATATCAAATGTTTGGGCACAAACTGGTTTTTGTTCTTTATACACCATTTGCTTTAGATGTGTCATTAAAACTTTACCACCAAATCAAGAGGCCCTGACTTCTCTTAATTACAAGGGTTTGCGATTTTGAAAAAAATCACTGACCCGGGTTAGAGAAAAGGAAGTGGCAGTGAGGCTCCAGTTAGTTAGTTAGACAGCCTGGGAAATATGTATAGTTTGATATTTTTTAAAGCCAAAGAGATGAGCCTAAGGATTTTATGGAATAAGCGAGTTTTTTGTGCAAGTGATGTTCCGGCGGTTCTGTCCGCCCAGCCCCACCAGCCCATCTGCCACACTCCAGGGCAGCAAGCTTCCTGTGGAGCCAATCTGATCACCTGATTGATTCACTTGCTTAAATTTGGCGTTCAAACTCCCTAGAGGGCCACACCTGGTTGTCTGCGACCTGCCCTCTCCCCCTCTCGGCTCCTTTCTTACCTCCCTAAAGAAGCCCACGCAGGTTCAGCAGGCAGGCCCGGGCTGCTCCCACTTCCGGCTTCAATGCCCACCACTACCCCTCCGCCCAGGAAACGCTCCGCCTGCCAGAGTAAATTCAAAAACCACCTTTCCGCTGAGGCTTCCCTGTACTTCTGGCGCGCTGCTGTCCACACTTGCATTCTTGTGATGCTCCTGTGTATTGCAACGTCCAACTTACACACTTACGACCTAAGTAAATGAGTCCGTGTGTTAAACACAGCTTCCCTCGGCTCTCAGCACTGTGAAAATACTCAGAAAAGGAAGAGGAAATGACTAAAATGCAGTTTAAAGGGAACACAGCAGCCTTGCTACCGGGGGTCACCTTTGGCCGCTGGGAAGGAGAAAGGAATAAAGATGGAGACCAGGATACCAGCTCTGTCCAGAGATGCTGATTTCTCCTGTTGTCAACAGCCAGCACCGGCTGCAGAGTTTGTGGGGCCCAGTGCAAAAAATATGGGGTTTCCTATTGAAAGATTGTTAGGAATTTCAGAAGGTGACAGCAGAGCCTTAAACCAGGTCACATGCCCATGAAGCTGGCCCTGGGGACGGCAGGAGAGTAGGAGGCTGGGAGGAATTTTTGGATCTTTGTTTTTTCTTTAGAGAGTAGCTTTAAAATGTGTCAAGTTGTTTTAAAATTGGTTATTTTTTCATGCCCACCTTCGTGGTTTGCTTTCATTTATGACTGTCTTTTAAAAAGGAAATTTTGTATTTCACATTGTTTTAGGGGGAATAAAACCACATACTCCGCATTGGTCCTTAAGAAACAATGCGGTGATTCACACGCTGCGTTACCCTGAAATGAAGAACTATCATCCCTGTATTTCCTCCACTCAGGCTGGGGCTTCGCAGGATCTTGTTAACACGAAACGTCTCTATCACCCTTCCACTGATGTTTTTAAAACCTTGACTCTTTAGTTAGCTCTTCCACGCAGTAGCATCCATTTCTCGAGAATGATCTTATTTCGACCTCACTAAATGAGAGGTGACTACATTTAAATCTCAAGTGAACTTAGTTCGTCAGATGTCATCGTGATGAAACGCGCTGGTATGTGCCGTAAATGAATGAAAATCTTTGAAAGGGTCTTTTCAAAACTCAGCTGCGTGGCCTCGGGACGCTGACGTGCACTGCACAGGGTCTCCAGCAGGGGGCCGCATCCCCGGCCTTCCCGGCAGGGGTCCAGCGGCTGCTGCCCGCCCTTGGCTCTCTCCTCGGGACCGTGGCAAGGGGACCACACACCATTCGTGACCACAGCACCATTACAATCAGCAGAGCACAGTGGGGCTGCCCAAGAAGCCAGGCCAGTGGACAAATGCCAGGCCTCACCCTGCCTGAGTCGGGCTCTCCCTCTCCATCCCCTATCTCTTCTATATATGTCAAAGTCAGAGAACCTGAGAGTATGGCTCAATTGCTGAAACAAAAATCCTCATCTTATTCTCCTAATTTCTCCACAACATTAAAATTTTCACCACCTGGGACCATCTGAACAGAGCGCTTCTGACACAAGTGAGCCCCGTTTTCCCATCTGCAAATGAGAGGATTAACAGCGACTTCAGGGGGCCCCTCCTTCACGTGGAGGTAAGAGGGGGTGCTCAGATGGTCCCCTCCTCAGTTATGCTGCTGGGGCTCTCGTGCTATGGAGAAGCCAGGGGTGCTGAAGATGGGAGAGAAAGCACCCCTCAAAACCACTTCTCAGGGAAACGATCACAGGTAACAGCACTCAGACCGGAACCCAGTTTGTCCGTGTTTGTCTGCACCTGCCGCTCCTCCCGGAGGTGCTCTCCTCAGAACACGCCCCCTCACTCAGCCAGAAACACCCACAACTCTGAAATACGCCCCTCACTGCGCAGACGCACAAGCAGGCGCTTGGAGACGCCCTAGCAGGACGCACGCTGACGTGCGGGAGGCGTGTGCGTGAGCTGTGGGCTGTGCAGACCTAGCGGGACTGGCACTGGGGACAAGGGGGACACTGGGGCGCAGCGAGGAGGGGAGACACGACAGATCACAGCAGCTCGCGGACCGTGGAAAACCCCAGGGTTTGCAGGTACGGTAAGAGCATTTTTCCTTAACCAGATCCATGGACATTTCCTAGCTTGTTCAAATGACCGAACAGACTTTGGACTTCCTAATTACTTCACACCGTTGAGTTTTCTCTCACAAAAATTCCTAGTAAAGACTATTGCCTCTAGAATTGACAGTCAGCACTGGGGACCAGGACTGCTCCTCTGCCCGCAGCTAGGATGTTATAGCTGAGACAGGAACAGAATGGGACAAATCGAGAGAAGTCACTCAGTCGCACACTGTCTCCAACCTGCCCTGTCGATCAGCTCCAACACAAAGACGCGCCCCTTCTGGTCACGTGGCAACTCATGTGCCCAACCCTCGACAAACAGGAATCCAAACGAACGAAAGAAGGCGGTTCGATTTTGTAAGAAACAATATATTTTATTTTTCTGACACCACAGCTCTGGTGAGTGGTTTTGTACCAAATTTTAATGGAGGTTACACAGAACGTTTTACGCATGGGAGGGCGGGGGAGGGGCCAGAAAGTTAAAAAACAAAATCCTGGGTCGCTTTTAGCATCTGTTCCACTCCCACATTAATAAAATTCACTTGGGAATTCCTAGTAAAAGGAGAACGTGAAATGAGGTGCGCAGGGAAGGGTATGTTGGGGAAGAGAAGACCAAGTTTGGAAGGAAGGCCCTCCAGCATCCCGAAGACGGGCCCCTCCGCGGCGCGGAAGGCGAGGCTTCGTCAGATCTATTTCCCCCAAAGAACATTGTGTATTGCAGCTGCCAACGGGAAAACGAGAGGCGGGAAGCAGGGGGTCACCCGTCGGGGCACGAGGGAACGAAACACCCTTAACCGAGGAGGTGGGCAGGGGGAGTGGAGGAAAAACGAGAGAAATGTGTGCCGGTGGGTTTGCGCACTGGGAGAGGCAGTGCTGGAGAGCACGTCAACTGAAAAACAAATGTCCTAAACGTCATCATTTTTAAAAAGAAAAATTCCCCCCTCCCCCCACCCCTCGCTGAACTTAGGCGTTCCTTTTTTTGTGCTTTTCATTAATACTCTGCTCTGAGGTCGTAGTTTGGTTTTTCTATACACTGGAGTTGAAAGAAAATAGTCCAAAAGTCTGAAGATGGATTCTCCACCTAAAGTAAACAGCCCAGCATTCCTGTTTTCCTCCTGTCCCAAAGACTAAAGTCTCTGCTAAAATCCCTTTTACAATATAGTACAGTACACACACACACACGCACACACGCACACGCACACACACAAATAAAGCCCAAAGCAAAACCAAACCAAACCAGAAAAGAATCCTGGGAGAAGCCAGTCCAAAGGACGTAAACATACAGAGAACGGTGCAACACATGACTGATGGCAATTCTCAAAGCACGGCTACAGATCCTCAAAAGTAGGTGCCATCACGGGATACCCAAGTCCACAAAAATAATTTTTAAAAAATAAATCTTAAAAAAAACACACCTGTTGATTAAATGAATCATTTGTTTTCAGGTAAATCCGTACATTCTCAAGTTCCCCCCGCCCCCACAGCAGCCCCGGGTCTCTGTTCTCCTATTGCATGACCAGCAGTCTCCTGGAACTTGCCCGAAGCAGCCCTCAGGACCTGGAATCTCATCTTGACAAGGGTCAGCACGTCCAGTTTTAGCAGCTTAGAACATCATGTTTCCTGGGTTGCCTGGTCCTTGGCTGAAGCCACCCAGACCCACGTCAGCGGCCATGCCCCGGGGCCTCATCTGTGGGGGAATCATGATGTTCTGTTGGGGTCCCATCATGCCCTGCATGGACATCATCATGCCCGGAGAGCCCACAGGCCCAGGGTGAGTATAGAGCCCAGCAGGCCCCCGATCCTTGCCGGGAATCATGCCCACGGCAGCAGCTGGGTTGCTCATCAGGGTGGGCTGCCCAGGCATTGTGGATTGTGCTGGTGACATCATCCGGTGGTGAGGTCCCATCATGCCTTGCTGGAGGAAGGCTGGTGGTCTCATGGGGTTGTGGCCTGGCATGGATGGAGCTGTGCCAAGGGGGATGTCCGGAGTTCCCACGGGCCCTGGACCTCCCATGCCAGGTAATGCCAGTCCCATTCGGGGAGCTTGTTCGCCCATCATGCCCTGCATGTGCGAAAACCCAGGCCCAGGCCCCTGGGGCTGTTTACGGCCCGGGACTTCCCCTCGAGGGAAATACTGCAGTGTCTGGCTAGGCTTCTCGGATGGAATGATGCGAGACAGATCAAACTCGGGTATCCCGGTGGCTCCAGGTCGGATGACTTCCTGCAGGTCCGGGTCTGTAAACACGGAAGGCATGCTGTTCCCTAGGACAGCGAAGGAGTCAGGACCCCCTGGGCCTCCAGGCTTGCAAAGTGCTGCATCTGCTGAACTCTGGGGCAGGTTGCTGGGGCGGCCAAGGGGACCTTCTCCTGGGAAACCCATAGCTCCTGGGAAGCTGCCCTGCCCCCCACTGGGGCCGTTGTGAGGGAATGGGACCTGCTGTGGAGGAGACTGTACCGGAGGGAAGCCCTGGGGAAAGCCCATCCGTCCTTGAGGTACCATCGGAGGCTCCTGGGACGCGTGCCCTAGGATAGGATTGTGTGACATCAAGCCCGGCCCCATCGGGACCCCGTGAGGAGGTATGTTGGGTCCCATGGCATTCGGAGAGGGCATCTGATTGGAGTGAGACAGTGGCTGGGTCATTCCCATTGGGCTGAGGGTTGGCATCGGAACCACAGGGTTTGGACCTGAAATTCGAGGATTCTGTGTATTAATGCCCATTCCTAGAAAAAGAAAGATATCAAAGAAATCAATTGAACCGAAAGCAACTCAGAACTGTAACAAATCACATGAACAAAAAAGTTACCATACATTGAATGTGCATGGTTGTTATGCGGGAAAACGCGGCACATACAACCCCTGCCCTCAGTAAGATTACAACGCGTTCAGGGACACACAAACCAGTAGCTGTGCAAGACGGAGGATTACTGCATCTTAAATTGTATGACGTAAGAGTACAAAGACAGCTAGGAAGGAAGTCTCCTGTGTGGAAAGTTACAAATTGACATGCAATGGTCTTCTTCATTGCAGACGTTTAATAGGGAAGCAAACAATTTGAACGGCTGAAGTATGGTCCTTCGTGGAGATAGAAGATGAAGCCATCCGAGAATCAGAAATCATTAGAACCAGAAAACCAAGCAGACCTTTATCAGTCGACGTGATATTACCATTTTATACCGCCTTACGGAGAGAACATTTCGCGTCTAGGTCATAGGGAACATTAAAGGAATGGCAGCTTTTAACGACAAAGGTAAGCATGCCGGTCCTACTACCGTCTCTGGGACAGTTACATGTTTGGTGTCTCTGTGGAATGACCACTGAGTGTGGTAAGCACGGTGGCTCATGCTGTCCACAGAGCATGTCCTAAACCTGATTAACTGGGATTGCTAATAAATAAAGAGCATTCCTAACAATCACAACGGAACTGGAACCAAACCCACAGCTGAGGAGTCACAGTCTCTTTGCTGACCCCTTCACCATCCCTGGTCACTTCTTGGTGGTGGGATTTGCAGGGGTGGGAGGTGGAAGAGGGAAGAACTCCCCGTCTCGTCCCAAAGAAAGCACTTCTCTAGGAAAGAGGGGCTTTCCATTTCTGAAGTCCTGTGGCTGCTTGTGATGTGAGGCTGCCTTTTCCGGAAAAATACTGAGGAACTAATGACATTCCCATGAGCATGTTAAAAGAAACTGTTTTAGTATTGCTGCAGGACCCCATGCATGTGCACACACACATGCACACGTGAATGATGCAGGTAGCAAAAGCATGAGAGCTTCTACAAGTAAACCTGTTTTCATACAAACATTTACTGAGTCAAGCTAAAAAAAAAAAAAAAAAAGTTTTCTTCTTCTAGCCAAGCCCCTTCAGTGCTACTGAAACTAGCTTAGGGGTAGACTTTTCAGCTTGTTGAGCCTCTGTCTGCGGAGGCCGACAGGTGTCGGGAAAGCGTGCACGCAGCTTCTCTGGTCTGGCAGCGGCCCCACCCCCATCCTCCCGGGTCCTCACCTGGCATGTTATTCATTGACGGCAGGTTGGGGGAGCGGGCCGGAGGGGAGTCGTCGTCAGAGCTGGCCACCGTCTTGATGGCATCGTGGTACAAGGGGGTGGAACTGGGCATCGCAAACTTGGACATTCGCGACATCATAATGGACAGTGGGTTCTGGGACAGGGTCGGCTCTGGAGGCATGGTGTAGGCTGTGCTGGAGGGGAGACTTCCCGGGATGTTCACAGAGGCAGCCTGGCTGGCTGTGGGAGCTGGGGGGCCACCTAGGAGAGGAAGGCAAAAGCAACGCAAATGTGGGGGGGGGGGGGGGGGGGGGGGGCGCGAGACGCCTGCGGAAGGCGAGTGGGCCTGCGATTCTGAACTCACAAGGCCTAGAGGAGGCAGGCACACAGGACAGTGTTATTAGACTCAGGACACGAGTCATCAATCTTTTAGTCAAGCTTCGTGTGAGTGCGGAGGGAGACGGCAGCGTGATGCAGAGGTGACGGACCACAGCGCAGAAGACAAACACGCCAAGAGTGCCTGAGAAACATTAGCCCGGGCTTGGGAAAAACACGGTTTAGCGACAACTCTCTCACTGGGAAGAATGGGAAGTAAGTGGCTCGTTCCCTGGCCAATCCCAATTTAGAATTCAACTCAGGCCAGCACGCTGTGAAGACGACTGGGAACCGGACCCCCTGCCACCAACCTCAGCCCCCGCACGTGCTCTTGATGAACTCCCACAGCACGTCTGCGGGTGTGAGGCGGCTGCTGGGACCCCGCACCCGGGGGAGAGGCAGTGAGGCCTGGCGGGATGAAGCTCTCTAAGCTGACTCTAGTCTTTCTCGGGTGGATGTGGCTCGGGCCTAGTGTTTCCACCTCAGGACTCATCTTCTCCCGGCCACCTCTGGTCCCATTCACAAAACCACCATCATTAGTGAGAGCTTCTCCCAGGCAGAAAAGACAAAGAAATTGTAGCCGAGCTGTGGGAACAGCAAGCTACCAAGGAGATGATTCTGGTCACTGTTTCTGTATTTACGAGAACCACTCGTGTCTGTTGGCAGCCTCCCCCCTCTGCTTGGGATTATACTCGGAATCTGATGTGAGGGCAGCCCGCTGCCGTGGGCGGGTCTGGTGCTTAAAGCAGCAACACTTACCCACTGTGAAGTCACTGCATTTCACCCACATGTGTTCACTGTGCAAATGTAAATTATTCTGTGAAATGACTCAGATTTCCCTCCCTCCCTCCTCCTAACTGTCCTATCTGACAGACACATTCTGCTCTAAGAGCCCACGTGTCTTTGACAGGACCGCACACTTGTGCAGAACCCCATGGACACACCGATCACCCCCCTTGTCTCAGCCCCAGCCGCCGCCTCTGGCTGCACAATCAAGTTAGGACACCAGCCGTGCCCAGCTACCGGGTACCATGGCGACGCGAGCACACTGACCTGACTCCACGCTCCCCAGCATGGCGGGGGAGGCCATGGGGAGGGGCGCTTTGTGGTTTGGAGGGATCCCCGGACTCTGGAGGGGAGGTTTTGGAGAGGAGGTCCACCCAGGCGACGGGGCAGGAAGTGACGGAGACTTGAGGTGAACAGGCGAAGCAGCAGCGGACCCCAGGACTGGAGGGGACTTAATGGAAGCAGCAGCAGCCGGGCCCGCCAGCATGCCCGCCAGCTGCGATGGAGTCTGGGGGGACTTGAGGTTCCCCGAGGGCGAGCCCAGCATCGGGGACTGGACTTGGCGCATCGTGGGAGATTTCAGAGGGTTGATGCCGGGGGAGTGCACCTGGCCGCCTGCCACAGAGATATCCAGGGGCTTCCGCCCCAAGCCGCGCTGCACGGGGGGAGCTGTGTTGAGGCTCGTGGGGTTGCTGGAAGGGGTGAGAGGTAGTGGTGGCATGTGACTGAGCCGGCTGTTAGTCCTTTGGTCGGGCGCCATGGGCTCTCTGAGGTTCCGCAAGCCACTGCTGCTGCCCGGACCCTGAGACATGGGGAGGAACGGCCTGGGGCCCATGCCATACTCCTGCTGAGGGTGCTCCCCAAATGGCAGGGGCACCATCTTCTGCTGAGCAGGCAGCATGTCCGCACCCCCGGGGCGTAACTTCATCATCTCCTCAGGGCCCGGCCCAGCCTCTCTCATCTTCTGAGGGATCAGCTGGGAGCTGGAGCCCATGCTGACGTTCAGGCTGACGTCTCCCTTCATGCCACCGGGAACCATCCCGAACTCCAGTTCCCGACCAGGGCCCATCTGGGGGGGCATCCCTTTTGGAAAGTCGCCCCTGGAAGGACTCAGAGGCCCCTCGACCGGTATCCGAGGGAAAATGGGGTTACTCCCAGGCTCCATGTGTCGCTGGGACGCTGGGATCATCCTGTTCATGTCCACATTGGGCCGGATGCCCTCTATGCTCATGCCCGGGGGCAGGCCCAGCTGCTTCTCGGCCAGCTGCTGCTGAAACATCTCCTCAGACAACCCCTGGGGGTTGGCAAAGCGCTCCCCTCGGCCGGGACCACTGAAGACGCCCTGGCTGGGCGGGAAGTTCCGACCGTCTGGGATTTTTGGCACATCGTCGGGCCAACTGACTCCAGAAAGACCGGGTCTAGACGCCGGGTTGGGGACGTTGGGCCCCTCCATTTCGGAGTTGATCATTCCTGCAAAGCCAGGGAGGCGCATCTGGCCCCCTGGCATGTTGGGGTGGGGGGCCATGCCCCTGGGCGGCAGAGAGTGTGGCATGTTGATCCCATCAGCAAAGGGCTCTGTGCCCCCAGGCCCCCAGCCTTCACCGGGGGTCATCTGGTACGGAGGGGGTGGCCCGCGGACCACGCCCCGAGGGCCATGCTGATGGGCCATCATGTCCTGGAGCGAGCACTGCTGCACGACCACCTGTTCCTGTTTCCTCCTCTTCTCCTCGTAGAACTCCTGCTGCAGCTTCAGCCATGCAATCTGCTCGGGGGTCATATGATCCAGGTGGTCCGGGCCAATGGGCCCCGACTGGGAGTTCATGGAGGGCGGGACCATCTCATCTGGAGAGAAGGGCACATCTCTGTGTCCTTGAGGGCCAAACGGAGCTCCCACATCTGTCCGGGGCCCAGGTCCCTTACCCAGGCTTTGGGATTGAGCCATCATGGCCTGTATCGGCCCTTCTGGTTTCTTCTGAGGTCCATCCAGTATGCCACTGTTTGGCTGGGGCCCCCCACTCTGTCCTCCGGGGAATTCTTTCTCATCTGGGAAGAGCATCCGTTGGATATCTCTGAGCGTTTGCAAGGAGCGCTCCCGGTGCTCCAGCTGCTCCTGGGACAGACCGTCGGGGTTCTCTCCCAGAGTGGGGGGCTCGCCACTGGACACAGGTGGGGGCGGGGGGACTTTGGGATCTGCTGATGCACTATCGCCCCCCTGGGAGACAGGGGTCACTGCTCGGTTGTTGGGCGTTGAGTTGGGCCCCGCACCGTCTGGGGGCAGTGGAACGGAGCTGGCAGGACTGGCGACAGCAGGAATCAGTTTGCTTTCTACCCCAGGACTGTCCCCGTCCAGGGGACGCGGCGGGACGGCAGGCTTGGGTGCTGGTGCCGGAACGGGCGGAGTGGGCTGCAGCCTGGTGTTCTGGGAGGAATTCTGGTCCTGGCCAGCGGGAGTCGGGGGCTGTGGCGGGAGGGACTTCGGGTCGTTCCGAAGGGCAGGTATCTGTGTGTTCTGAGGATAAACGAGAGTTTTCAAAATCATTGGGGAATTCACAGGAGGCCAATTAAAGGAGCAAGAGAGGTAACAAAGGACGCATCCCAGTTACGTAAATCTACCCTGACACTTGCTGCAGAAACTGTTCATGTCCAGTCCCGCTCTGGACATGGAGACATCTTGATTTTTTTCCCCTCTTTACCATCAAACGGCATCCTCTTCCCCTCGCTGAAGATTAGGTTTCAATAATTTTATAAGCATGCCAGGGGACCGCCATGCTGCCAAAGTGAATACACCTGAGTATCTATTTCGAGGAACAAGTTTGCTATCACATGTCTACTCTGTGTTTCTGATTCAGGGAGAGATTAATGTCTTGGTATGTGGGAGGCTGTACCTAATGCCTCTTTCTTATCCCCAAAAGTACGACTGGGTATGCAGCCGTCTCACTGTCAATCAAACAGCCTGAAGTTTTCAACGGAAAGAGAAAGTCCCTGTCACTGACAGCTCGGTCCTGGCCGCCCTGGTCCAGTGTCTCCTCTGGCAGGGTGACGGCCGACGCGCTCCTCTCCGTGAGTTTCCAGGGGGCCTGACAGCTCAGGTTTCTGTTTGCAGTGTGTGATCACTGATTCCATATTTGATAAGAATTTGCACGTTAACTGTAGTAAGATAATCTGCAGGCAGGAAGCGCCTGTGGAGAAATCTGAGGCCATCTAGCTTGTGGTGTCTCTTGATCTGTTCTTTCCAATAGACAGCAGACCGGCCTTTTCACAGGCTGGATGATCACCTTATGATTATTTATTAAGGACCAATGCTGCACTGCGGCGTGGGTGACAGCACCCTCACCTAACACAGGTGACACGGACGCTGTTAGTGTTTGCAAGAGCGATGTATGTACATGTCCCGGGCCTAATTGCTGGCACCCTGGAGGGAATGAAGAGTGAGAGGGCCCAGCTCAGGCATCTTGCACCGGCCTCCGGGGGCCGTACAGTCCCTTCTGGATGTTCATCTGCCCCTACCTGTTCACGGAATCCCGTCTGGATTTCCAAACCCCTACGGCTCTTACCTACCTCCCCACCTGCTCTCTGCCATGTTTACCTGTGTGCAAACTTGTACATGATCATTATGTGGATCTCTGAGCAGGAACAGTTTGTGTTTCATAAACACAAAGACCTAACTTACAGGGTCCCCATTCTATGACTATACATAAGTGCTTCACCTGCAGGTACCCATGCATGCATGTGCAGACAGGGACTGATGTGGTCCACCTGGCTGACCTGCACAACTGCGTGATCGGCATGTCCTCCTGCCCCTGCCCCCTTAACAGCAGTGTGCAGGTCACTGTCTTCCGTCCAGCACCATTTTAAGTTTCGTCTGTTGGCCAGGTTTTATTTGTGTGTTGGGGGTGGACACTGATTTCCCACCAGGTGACCATGGCAAAAGAAAGAGTTTAATACTATTCTTTTTATTTTAGATTTGGAGCAATAGTGATTTGACTTTTACCAACTGCCTCCTTAACTCTTCTTCTGATTTGGAGGTGAAAATTATTAAGATCTGTCATTAAGTCAATAAAATGTTGGTTTGAATTGCATTGTAAAATATAAAATTTCAATATGTATATATAGTTTTAAAACATGGGTATGTGTGTATATATATATGTGCACATTAAAATATAAATATAGATTAGTCAATTAATTTTGCAAATTCATCATAGAGAAGTGCTCCATACCTCACTGCTGAGTATCACCACGGTCACCTAGTCCACCCCTCAGAGTCATGTTGGAACTCTTTTTCTGGGATGGCCCTCAGAGCTGTCGTCATACCCAAAATCTGACAACTAAGTTCGTGAACTGGCCACCGTGTGCTTCCACTGGCAGCCCTGTACACACAACCTCGCCAAGGTTGTGACACCTCCCTGAGTTGTGTGTACAGCGCTGCCAGTGGAAGCTCACGGTGGCCAGTTCACGAACCTAACTGTCAGATTTTGGGTACAATGACAGCTCTCAGGGCCATTGCAGAAAAAGAGTTCCAAAACTGCTCTGAAGCGTGGACTAGGCACTGGCGTTGGTGCACAGCTTCCCAAGGGGAGTACTTCGAAGGTGACCATATTTAGCAATGAGGTATGGAGCACATTTTCTTTTTTTTGTTTTGTTTTGTTTTGTTTTTGTTTTTGCTTTTTGGTATGTGGGCAGCTCCCCGGCTGGGAATCGAACCCAGGCCACAGCGCTGACAGCGCCAGCGCCGAAACCCTAAGCCACTACACCATCAGGGAACTCCCTGGAGCACATTTTCTAGGATGAGTTCATGAAATTAATTGTCGGACCTCGTACATAGCCATCCTCTAACCTTGAGAAAGGGAGAAGTATGAGGAACGTGCAAGTCCTGTTCTAAGTCTAGGGAGGCCCAAGCCAGCTCTTCTATGTCAACAGATAAGGACTTCTTTGATATACAACATGGACAAAATGTCATCTATTTTATCTTGAACTGTCACTTCAGTCATTTATTGTCATTTAACTTTGCCCAGGTTTAAGACTCATCCCAGTATTAGATTTTTAGGCCTCCAGGGTCTGTGTATTGAGCCTCTCAGTGTCCCCACAGCATTTGGTGCAATGCCTTGACAATGCCAGATGTGAGAAATAGCTTTTGGTTCAATTTGGAACACACCATGTATTAAAGCAGCCATTGTATGCTTCCTTAATGTAGTTTACAGTAGGTGCTCAAGTTCCAGACAGAAACAAAGTAACATTTATTATAATTTTGGAAATACCAAGCAATTAAAAACATTTGATAGTCCTCTCACTTTGAGGTAAAAATTATTGTGTAAGTCACTGCGACTCTAATTATGGTATCATCAGCATGTACTGTACTCCAGTAGTTTTAGCTGTTGCTTTTTTTCTGTTCTTCAACTAGCTCAAGAGTGTTTGTTATTTTTAAAAATCCTGCTCTGTACATGGGGTCTGAATTCAGATTTTCCCAGAGATGATTACATGAAGGAAATGCTCAGGTATCTACATAACGCCTTTTCCATTTTGCACTGTTTCCCTCCCAGTGAATCCATCAATATACCAGCATGTCCATAGGACAGGCCAGCTCAGTCCGATAGGGCTCCAACCATGCTATGCCAGGATTAGGTCACACGCTCAGGACGCAGCTTATCAAGCCCTATCAAGGACATTCACCCTTGCCCACTGTGACAGTCACTGCAAACCATTTAAACTGTGACTCCATTTCCGGATCGACATACCAGAGGGGCTGTGCTTCTCTCTGTCTTGCTGCTCGAGATGTTCTGAATGTGGAAAGAGACGATCGTTTCAACCTGGCCCTTGAGTACCGCCTCTGCGGCCCTGCAAAGACAGAGGACGTGCTCACACGAGGACTTGTTTCCGCCACACTCACTGTTCAGTCCCGAGCACTCTCCCCCCAGAATGAACTTGTGAGAGCGGAAGGAGAAGTGTAAAGAACCACCAGAAATGCTGAATGAGAAGTCAGGAGGAACAGGTTTGTACTATTGCTGCCTATCATCTACCATCAAACTTAGGAAATTAGAAGACAGCCTTTAGCAAATCTCAAAAGAGAAAAAAATAAAAATAGAATAAGATTTTATCCCTCAAACCACTGCCCTGTGTTCACATTTTGTTCAGAAGTAAGTAAAAATCCACTGATCCATCCACCCACCGGAAGCATTATGTAACAGAAGGTTCAGTTGCGATCTTGGGGAATTCCGAGGTGTTTTCTCTTTTTACTTATCTATATTTTCTAATTATTCTTAAAAGAGACACTTATTATTATACTTGTGTCATTTAGAAAAAGACCACCAAGTTGTAGGAAGGTGCACCGTGCGGCCAGCCCCCTGTGCCCTAAAACGGGACGGAGCATGTTTTACGCACAGAACACTTCCGGAAGGAGCGTAAGGGGCACCGTCCTCACCTGTGGGCAGTGGGGCTGGGGAGACTTCGTAGTTCATTTTACCTCGTTCTGTGCTGCTCACTTTCAGTGATAAAGATGTAAGTGGGCTCAAAAGCAAGATCAACGCTGGGAATCAGAATGCAGGCGCCCAAGCCCCCAGCCACGCGTGCGGCGGGACACAGCGTCCACCTACCTGTTGGCCATCTCAGTAGAAAACACGTACACCACTTTGGCGGTCGTCTTCTGAGCAGACGCGGGCTCCGGGGCAGTAGTCTGGCCATGGGAAGGCGTGGAAGACCTGGGGACCGTAGCATTTGACGGGGTCATCGAGTGTGGTGTGTGCTGTGACTCCTGGGACTTTATGTGGTCGGCGGAGTTACATTCTAAAACGACAAGACTCCCGTCACAAAGAACAAACCTCTCTTCTGCCAGCAGATACAGCATCATCACACAAACCCACCTTGAGAATGTCAAGGAGGAAGTACCGTGCTAGAGGAAACCTCTTCTACTCGTAAAAGCTGACATGCGCTTCTCCCTGAATGACTCCTTATAGAGCCCCCCCACCCCCACCTGCTCCTCTGTCACACACACCTCAGAAGCGAACAGAAACGTCCCTTCTTCCTGACACCTTTCTGGAACCTCTTGGACTGGACTGGATGTCTCTGCTAGTGGAATCCATGGCCCCCTAACTTCTCTTATTTCAGCATTTATCATATTTTATCATCATTTCATGGTCTGCTGTCCAGGTGCATGCAAATCTTTGAGGACAGCCACTGTGCATGTCACCTGCCACGCCCCCACGCCCCCCATGCAGCATGGCGCTGGCACCCACCACAGACAGGCCTCCCACAAACACCCAGGGGAAGAAGGAGAGATGGGGGACAATCACCCAGGATTTCATTTCTAACTCGATTTGGGGAATCACACTTCCGCTCCTTAAATACTAACTTCACGTTTGGGTCCGCAGTTTGGAGTTGGTTTTCCTCTCAGGAGGAGAAAAGCCTGGAACCACCAGCACCGGCCCCATCATCGTGCTGGCTCACGCCACTCCGGGGCCGACCCGATCTCTACTCATTGCTGTCCCCTGAAGTCGGCTGTGACAAACCTGGACCAGCGCCAGGACCTCCCCTTGTGCCGACAACGCTGGCACAGTGGCAACCACACAGCACAAACCCCAAGTCTTGGGGGCTGAATCTGATAGGGAGGAGGAGGGGAAGGCAGACAGATGGCTGCTGCACGGGCCACGGCCCAGCCAAGCTGGGGCCACGGGCTAGTGTGGAGGCAAGGACACGCACAGGACAGGAGCACGGCTGTAGGACACTCCCAGAACCCCCCAAAAAACTGCTTCCGCCAGAGCAACAAGTCCTCAACAAGGTGGTTCCAAACTCCTCCTCAGTTAGCAGGAAAACGAGCAGAGTCGTTCCATCTCAAACTGGGCGGACGCCTGAACCTGACAGCTACTCTCCCCACTCGGTCACTGGGCTCTCCGGCACCGGCGAGGGCACGGGCCTTCCCTTGGGAATACCTCCGTCCCTCTGAGTCTCAAAGAGCTTATAGACATACCTTTAATGTCAGAGTCATCGTTTGGAGTCCCAGGGTCTCTCTGATCAAAGGAGTCGGTGGAAATACTTCGCTCCCTTTTCCCCTTGCCCTTGGCACCATTTCCAGCCCCATTCTTCAGCCCCATGCTCCCACCTGGGCCAGGGAGTGCTTTAGGGGTGTGGCCCCCACTCTTGGAGTCACAGGGAGATGGCTGGGATTGGCTGGCTGAGCCCCCCTGTTTACCCTGATTGGAGAATTTGGGATCCAGCTGGGGGTTTCCAGATGGGGACATCACTGAAGGAGGGCGGACCATCACCTCCTGCTTTGACTTAGGGCTGAAAGAGACAGAGGGCAGAGGGCGGTCAGACAGTGCACGTCAGGGAGAAGCGTCTCCAGGGTCAAGGTCAAGGAGACCCTGAGGACTCAGCGACCATCCCACCCCTCACCTCAGCCACGTGCTCGTCCGCCCCACCCCTGCTCCGTCTCAGAGATCTCCACAGAGAGGAGGCTCACACAGACTGGCCTGCCAGGTCTCGGGAACCCTGGAGTCACATGGGGACCCATCTCTAGGGCTTCTGTCAATAAAGGACAACGGTTTCTATGTACACAGAACAGTGACTCTCACACTAAGACTAGCGCAGGGTAAACAAACAGGCACCGTGAAGATCAAAACACTGCCCACCCCGCGGCTGGTGACACGGGACAGCTGTCACGGGAGCCCAGCTTCCCTGCTGGAAAATACCAGCAGGCCCAGCAGAGTGAGGAAACCCGCTGTGACTGGCAGGCCAGGGGAACTTTCCAGAACCCACCCCCACAACGAGCAGTGTCACACAGGGCAGCTACACTAACCACCGCCCCAGGGTCCCAGGAAAATGTTCTAAAACATCAGCTGAGGTGCCAAGGACCAGAGCAAAAGCGTCACCGTGGGCGTCAGGGCTGGTGGCTGAGTTCTGGGCCTTTGGCCTCTGCACCACCCCAGCCTCAGCCCCCTCCTGGCCAAGTTCATGTCGATCCAGGAGGGGTCAGGCGATGGCGGACCAAACAACAGCCGATGAGACCCTTAACGTGAACGCTGACGGCACCACGCCAGCCTCCTGCGTTGTACGACGGACCCGTCTGTCTGCTTTCCCCATTCGGGTCTCGTGTGCTGCTAACGGCACACGCTGTCCCACCACCGAGCGTCCCCTCCGACGGCCCCGGGGCCACGGGGCCGCCCTCGCCCTCACCTCTGAGTGTTTCCTGACGGGGAGTTCCTCACTTTAGGGTTACTGGAATGCATTGATTGAAATCCTGAGCTGGTGTCACAAACAGGGACGGGCTCCCCGAGTTCCTCTCGGGCTACAGCAGGAACGGCTGCTGAGGGCAGTGGCGGCGGCCCACCGCTCGCTGGGTGCTTCCCTTAGCGCTGGCCACCAGGGTGCCTTTTTCCTCTTTGCTTTCCTCTGCTGCAGAAGTGGGTCCTTTCCCCTCGCCGCTCCAGCATCCTCTGGGTGTGTGCCTCCTGCTGCCCAAGGAAACTCTCGCATCTCCGGGGCACACTGCGGGAAAAGGCCACCCGGAAAGAGTTGGGAGCGAAAACAGAGGAACAAGCTTCTGCCAGGATACAGTTAAAGCACCAGCCAGCTCGACCGTGTGGTCACTAGGTCATCCCTCGGCTCCCAGCAGGGTCACAGAACGTTCACATTCTGGCCAAAAGGCTCTGGAGCTGACGGCCGGCCAGGCGTGTGCACCTCGCACCCAAGCATCACGGACCTGGTGTCCGCGAACAGACTTGAGACAAACGTTGTCATCTTTAGCCACACGGTCTCCCTTACATTCCTCTACTTCCCGATACCAAACCCTCAGCAACGTGGGGGTTTCTTTTCCCCCCAAGCAATGCTTTGAAACCACTGGGCACTCCAAATCCACGGCAACTACCTGGTGTGTCACCTCTAATGGCAAATAGTGACGACGAAATGTTAACGACCCCACCCCGATCTCAAACCATGAAACAAATTAATCCACGTGTATACGCTCAGGGCCTCCGGGTGGGGCGACGTCAGAGGAGGTACTTCTGAGCCAACAGCAGTAGCGCCAGCTCTGCCCCCTGTTTCCAAGACCCTTCTACTAAATGATGGCGACTGTGTGCCTTGTGTTCCCACTGCCTAATGGCAGGGACTGCAGGCATGGGTAAGCGCGGGAACGAACCTAAGGCTGGAGGTGACAGAACATCTGTGAAGGCTGGGATAGTTTTTGAGCCTATTTGCAAGGCTAATTTGAAGCAAAAAGGTCAAGACCATACTCCCAAACCTAGCCGGAGAACAAGCGAGCCAGTCCCTCCTTTAGGGAAGCCTGGACGAGTTCAGGGAAAACCAGATGTGCCTTTGGTCACTGCTCCTTTGAGGGCACTTCCAACACGGTTTCCTTGGAGTCACTGTCCCCTCCCCGCCCCTCCCACCTTCTCATCTTCCTGGTGGGGTACAGGGTGGAAGGCGGATGTTAGATGCAGGATTACTGGCCGAGGAATAAAAGAGAACGGAAGGAGCTGGGGTGGGGGGCAGCTCACACACACTCCGGGAGACACGAGAACCAGACGAAAATTGGGAGGGTCACCTATGTTCTGGGTTTCAGCGTGGAGTCTGACCACTGTCAAGTGAGAAAACTTCTGGCCCTGAGAATAATCCTGATCGAGTGTGAACTGTCTTTGTTTTCATTTAGAAATCTGCAGGAGTCCCAGATACTGAACCCGAGACACTGACAGGACGTCACGGATGTCCTGCGGGCGCAGAATCGCACCTTTTTTTTTTTTTTTTTTTAATGAAAAAGTCAGGGGAAAACAACGAGAATTAAAGGCTGTGGAGTATTTCTATGTCGACCTTGGCAGAAGTATCCCCCCCAAACATTTTGGTCTTGATGCTATTTCAGGTTGTATTTTTGTCCCCAGTTTAGACCACAGCGTTGACTATGGCTGTCAGGTGTGACGGACGCCGTCACCCACCATTTGTAACCCGTCACTGAACGCCAGGAGCCCCTGGGAGAAGACAGGAGCGAGCGCATCTTGCACGGTCAAAGCCATCAGGAAACGTGCGCCCCGGGAACAGCAGGTGCCACCCGTGTCGTCCCTTTCTGCAACTTCTTCAGGCCCCTCGTCTGCACCGCACTCCTAGCACTCGGTCATGTCATGTTCAGCCGTCCTGCGTGGACACTGAGTTCCTCACGATGACTCTCTGAAGACAAGAACCTTGCTTTGCAGTTCCCCGGTTTTTCTGTAATACTCGGCGCAGGGCTGGCGCCCGGAGACGTCCTCCGCTTCTCCCAGGACGGAGCCAGCCGGCGCGGGCGCTGCCCTCTCCTCGCCGGGCCCTCAGCACACACCACAAACACCCGGCGTTTCCGATGGGCTGCCGGCAAAGACCACGTCCGCTGACAGCACTGTGAACATGACACACTTACTGGGGAACTACAGTTTCTCGTTCTCACGATTCGGCCCACCCTGATCGCAGGCGGGTGCACAGAGCCCGGGGCGCGAACGGCCTCCCCGCGTTTCCCAGCGGTGCCCGCCCGGCGCGCGGTGCTGCAGGCCGCCTCCCGACGTCACCTCACGGCCGGACAGCACAGGAGGCTGGAACGAACGTGCGGGTTCACCCAGCGACGGGAAGACCCAGGTGCTTCAATCCCTAACCGAGGGGGCTGCTGAACGAAGTCACCCTTAGCTTCAGCCTCCCTGACACTTGACCAAGCAAAGCCTGCCGACGCTCCCATGGCATAAAGATACTCGAAGGATAAATCGGGCTCCTCAGCGCCCACGTTTGCGGGCTGGTGCTCAACTGTTTACTTTTAAGGATTGGGAAAGGTCCTTCACAGATGGTTAATTATAGCCAGAGAGACCCCCACCCCCACCTCCAATAGAACTAAATCTCCTAACTCCTTAGCTCTCCATAGACACGTTTTCTTTTCTCCTTAAATAACACTTAACACATTGACGGTGTGTCGTACGTAGTGACTCATCCCTCTGAGCACTGTCCACACAGTCACTCACTCACAACCCCCCGGAGGGCAGGAGGTGCTATCCCCCCCGATCCTGCAGATGAGGAACCTGAGGCTCTGAAACGTGAAGTGACATGTGCAAGTAGGACTGGTCGCACCCTGTAAGGAGCAGAGCTGGCCTGCAGACAGCCACCACTGTCATGCCCGTCAAAGCAGGGACCGGGGGGACAAGTACACTCACAGGGCTCGGCGGCCCGACAAGCGCTCGGGCTGATGACTCCGATGTCGACCACCACCTGGCACGTGAGCGTGCCCGTCTGCCCAGTGTCACGTCCGACCTCCCCAACGGCCAACGATGCCGGTCCCCCTCCTGGCACCCCTCACCAGGTGGCACGGCCTCAGCCACACAGCTGCAGATCATCGGTGCCCATCCCTCCCCTCTCTCCATCACTGAAACCCGGAAACCAGCCCACTCTTCCCAGAGGTCAGCGCCACCCCAGGCGGCCCGGCCCATCCCGGTGGCTCGCCGAGAGCGCTCCCTCTCCTCCGCCGTCCCCGCTGCCTGCTGCACCTCCTTCGGACGTGTTGTAGCCTGTCTTCCAGATTTAAAAAAAAAACCCACTAAAGCCAAACCGAACCCAGTGCGGGCATTCTAGTCCCCTTCCGAGACAAGGCTCTCCAGAGAGCGGACACTTCCTTACCTGCTGGTCACCCTTTGACCAGTTTAAACCAACCTCCACCCACAGAGCCCGGCCCGGACACCACCGTTTTTGTCAAGGTCACCACCGGCCACGCTCCCAACTCCCTCTTGCTCCCTCTTAGATGTTGCCGGTGGATCGCTCCTTCCTGAAACTCCCTCTGAGCACCGTGCACGCGTCCTAGCTCGTTCTCAAGCACCCGCAGGCCGGAGCCACGGCCATCCCAGCCCGCAGACAGCGCCCTCCCCGCCCCCAGTGCCCGGACGCCACCCGTGCCCGTGCCCTTCCTCCCCCTCCAGCCCCTCGCCATCCGCTTCCTTTGCTGGCCTCTCTCCCCAGTCCCTACGAGTCAGCATTCCTTGAAACGCGACCCTGGGTCCTCTTTCCTCCTTCTCGAACTTCCCTCCACGCCAGCGACTCCCACATTTACGTCCCCACCTGCAGTGCTGTGTACACCACAGCCAACCAGACGTCGCCCACGTCACCAACGCATCGAGGCCAAGATGAAGGCTTCTTCCCCGGACAGCCTCCTCCCAAAAGCAGTTTACCTCCCGTCCCCTGCATTTTAATAAATGACACCGTCACCCACCCAGCTGTCCAAGCCAGTAATCTGGGAATCATCCTTGACACCTCTGTCCCTCACCCTAACCCGAGGTGAAGCTGGACTATTTTCGCTGAATGAATGCGATCTGAGTGTCAATGTGTCTTCTTCGGAGGGGAAAGGGGTTCCCCAGGAACCCCTCCTCACGCTCTCCTCGGAGCATCCCATTTTCCCGCCACCACCTTTTCCACGTTTTGTGATTAGCCAGTGGCCTGTGTGACGTTCCTCTTTCACTAGGCTCCATGATGAACCAAGACTGGTTTGCTCATCCGTAGTCCAGCACTTACTACACAGGCCGCCACACCGTTCTGGCTCAGAAGATACCTACTGAATAAACGCAAGTCCTTCCCCACGATCGTCGTGCTAACCCGGGCATGCCTGCCAGTGCCGTCCCACATCGGGCTACTCACCGAAACCCCCAGGGTCACGACACGGCAGTGCTCATCCTGCAGGTGAGGACGTGGCGGAGTCCAGGAAGCCCTGGATCGACGGCGACCCTCACCTGGATGAGGAGAAACCAGAAAATCTCCTAAGTGGATTTAAAACACCGACAGTTCCGTTCTGTTACTGAACGTTGTAGGAGAAGCACAGGTTTCCTGACTATTCTAGAATATGAGTTTAAGAGGATGTCGTCCTCTCCCCTATAAACAGAATCAACTTGCAATTATTAAAGGGTGTATTATCCATTCAGCAGGTATTTCAAGGCCCTCATGACAGCCTCCTGCCTAACTGCACATTTTATTTTCAGAGATGAGAGAAACACTAAGGGCAAATAAAATCAATAGTTCTACTTTTTAAATTTCTGGGCATTTATTGGAAAAAAAAAAAAATCCCTCCCGTCTCTGCTTCTGCCGGCTGCTGCTTAGTGCAGAGAGCCCGAGCTGACTTTAGGAAAGGTGAAAGGATGACAACTACAGGTTCGCTTGTGACAGGAACACCATTCGCAGCTCCTCCCCTTCCTCAACTGCAACTCTCCGCGCAGGCAGGCGCTCAGCAAGGAAATTTATTTTCAGGGACTCTGGGGGGGACGTGGGCTGAACAACCAGGCCACACGATGTCCTTCGATTGAGCGACGACTCTGTGCAAATGCTGTGCTGAATTGAGCTAGGTAAGTCAATAAAGCACGGAGGAACAATTTCCCACCGGCGTCCTTGTAAATGAGAATTACCACGCCGAGCCTCCCCCTTTGCCCAGAATTTAAGAGTTCTGAAATGGCAAGGAAGAACCGAGTTCCAGAGCATCCTGAGGCCAAATTATTTAGGAATCTTTAAAAGAAGGCTCTCAGAGGTTGCCACAGCGTTGTAAATACATTCACAAATGAATCTGACCGAGCCCAGAAGCACCTCAGCCGTTCCCATTTCAACTCCTCCGAAGGTCTTTCCCGCTTTCCTGCTCTAAGAAGTCAAGTTTATTACCACTGTGTCATGCTTCACACGTTTCATTTCTATGCTATGACCACCACTCCATAAAAGGCATAGTGTTAAACTTAGAACGCGGAACCAAAAGGCCTCGGAACTCCATTCCTGGCTCATTCTTAACTTCTGGCACTCCAACTACTAAAAGGCTGCCTCCCAGCAAAAGCGCACAGTAGGGAGAAGCCGGCCTCCCCGCCTCGTGGCGGAGAGGAAACGCTACCCCGGGCATGCACAGGAAGCGCCGGTCCAAACCGAACACGAGTGTGTTCTCACACTCACAGGGAAAGAAACGCACCTCCATCGTCCTGCAAGTCCACAGACCTTAAGTCAGCCAGGACGAATGCGCATCAGGCTAAAGGGCCTTCAAAAACTTCAAGCATTCAAAAACGAGCTCCAAGGACCATCACCGAGAACAGGCACGTCCAACCTGCGGCCCAGGACGGCCCTGAATGGGGCCCAACACAAATTTTCAGAACATTACGAGCTTAGGTTGGCGACCTGTTCTTTTTTGTTTTTTTAGCTCATCAGCTAACGTGAGTGTACATGATGTGTGGCCCAGGACAATTCTTCCAATGTGGCCCAGGGAAGCCAAAAGGCTGGACACACGTAATTTAGAATAATGCCTATCCGAAGTAAACATCCTGCAACAATGACAGTTCTTTGTGAAATTCTCCGGGATTCCCAAGTGCCCGGTGGGACGTCCTCCACCATCCCACAGCACCATTATAAAACTGCAATTGCTGTCTCCCTGGGATGTGTAGGCAGGGAAGTTCCGGAAAAAAAGGGCATCACCAGCTCAGCACCCAACACCCAACAGACACCCAGTAATGCTGCTTGGTCCTTGGAGGGCCGTGAGCGTGGGACCAGGCACTGCCACCCTGCCTCGTGTTTGTACAAATCCACGGTGACGAGACAAACACCTGTTGAGCAGCTACCTTTCCTACGAGGTGCGTTACTGCAGAAGCCCCTGCCCACAGAAAAGCATAAGGAAACGGCACCTATAGCCTTGGGTTGCATTTAACCCGCTGACTTCTGCGGTGGGAACCACTACAATAGAAAACTTACACAAGAGACCCTGCAGAAACAGACAGCAAAATGCAACGCACTCAGGCTGAATTACAGGAGCGGTGGGCTCAGCGCCAGGCTCGTCACCTTTCGGGATGTCCAATCTGCTCTTTCTTCTACATTGGGACACAGGGGATCTGTCCAAAAATTATCTCTGCCTCCCACATGGAAGGGAAGTCTTAGGTCAACGGAGGGTGACACCAGTCCCACGTTCAGTCCTACAGGGATGAGAAGAATGGAACAGGTCATACCCCAATTCACACCAACTGCCAACCCACTTCCCCCATGTTGCTCAGGCCAAAACGGTATGTGGAGAGAGGAATGGCTGAGAACGTGACTAGGTCAAAAATGGGAAAGGAAGACAAAACCACTAGAAGTCAAAATGCGAGCTGGAGCACCAAAGCCCCAATCCGTCCCGGTGACAACGCGGACACGCAGGAAACTGGAACCCACCGGACAGACACAGGCCTCATTCTGAGCCCTGCTGTTAACTTTCTCCACAGCCCAGAACAGTCCCCGCAGGTTGCAGAACGGGCTTGGATTCCCCATCTTCTCCCTGCCTGTTCTCAGCATGGCGGAGATGCTAAAAAAATATCGCAAGGCCTAACATGCAAGTAGCCATAAGATACTTTAACTTTCAAATTTCAGCTGGTCCAGAGCAGGGACTCGTCATCTGGGATCCACTGGCTCCCAGGGGGTCTGTGGAGAGACCGCGGTGGGGTTGGGGCGCCGCTGTGAACTTACTGGGAAAGATCTTCCAATTCACTGGCCTCTAAGTAAAAGTTAGCACTGCCTTCGACTGTGAACACAGGTGACAGTCAGCGGTAGTGGTGGCGATCCGGTGACCGTGCCACCAAGAGAAACCACAAAGACACTGTCACATCACATTACAGTTGTGGCAGATGTGGCCACATATTACATCCATCACTACTTCGACATTCTATTAATAATATCCTTAGACCTGCAGCTACATGTTGCTATTTAATGTGTTACAAAGAAGCAAGTAAATGACCGCATCACAACTGTTTAACATTTTATTGTTTCCACATCATATGGAATTCTCTCCATTTTATTTTATACATTTAAAAAGCATGCATTGCAGAAAGGGATCTTGTGCTTCATCAGACTCCCAAACGGGTACAAGGGACACAGGTGGTTGTACTATTTTATTATACCTTTGTGCTATTCACGTATAGCTCTTCAACTACTACACGATCATTATCATATGCATGGAATAAAATACCCGTGGTTACTTCATCTATTAAGTTCCTATAGACCCTAACATCACAGTCACCAAGGAAGACAGACAAGTCATTCCACCAGCATTATTTCACAGTTGAAGAGAATTAAGCACCAGGAAGCCAAGTAACATGTCCAAGGTCACACAAATTTAGAGACTGCCATCAGCCCAGGTTAGCACTCACAGCATGTGTATTCTCACTCTCCCAAGGGGACCTTGGCTTACATTTCTACAACTGTCATCACTATTACTATGTTGTCACGAAATGGGGAGGACTAATACGAAACCACACCCCAGACAACAGAACAAGACAGATGTGTAAGGTCCTTCTGTTCCTTAGTCCAGTGTGCTGCTAGTAACTTACGAAAGCTGAATCTGGTCTGCTCCTGAGACAGTCGTGTTTTAGAAGTGAGTAAAGGCTGGACTATACAATCTCTACTGCTCACAAGTATTCAGAGCCCTTGGCCGATGGGCACTAACGGGTTAGGCACTGCCATGCGTTACGAGGGGTCTGGGCAGTGGCATCACTACTTCGTAAACGGGAAAACCGGAGAATAAATGAGATTCGTTCAGAGTCACACGTAAGTCCATGAGAGAGCCAGCTTCCTGACTCCAAGTTCTAGGCTGTAACCACTATACAAGTGGCTGGATCAAAGAGCGACTGACCGTAATGCTTGTGAAACCTCTGTACTATTTTCCCCCTACAAGCCAGAGAGCATTTTCTTCTGACTCACAGGAGCAGACACTTCTGAGGACTGTACAGAAAGAACCCACGGAGTAAATGCCACCGTACTGAAGAACTTTCTCACTTAGGCTAGTCATCCAAGAATCCAGGTTAGGAATCCCTGGCTCCAAAGCCACGTTACATACAATCTGCCTTATAAGAAGAGGACATTACGGAAATTTTCTTTCAGTCAATGACCTCCTTATCTATTTACCTACCACATCTTAGGGAATTACTGTGGTCTTACATTCAACACATTGCAGTGGTTCAATACTGTTAGATCCCAGGTCCTAACGCTGTGAAATGTCACCCCTCTCCCAACTTTGCATTCAATTTTCTCTTCTTATCCAAGCCGTCGATTACTGGAATCCTCGTTCTTCAAAGCATCCTCATGTCATCTATCTCCTCCTTTTATCAATCTGTCTCTAGTAGCTTGGGTCTTTTTCCCTGAAGAATCAAAGGTTCTTAACCCACATACGAGGCTTGCCCACCGATATCCTTTGCCCCCCAGTCCCTCCCTCAACTATTTTACTACGTTTCCTTCCTACCTGTGAAACCTGATTCATCACTGTGTTTGGTGCACAAGAGGCCAAATCTCTGGCCCAAGAATGAACACTTAATCATTGAATATTATCAAATGTTAACAAATACTCGATCACACACCATTGATCAATGTAACTCTTCACATAGCCGCTGGATCCCTTTCCCACTACAGTCACTGCCCAGGATCCACCCGTGCTCGCCTTAACCAAAGTCCTCCTACCCCACCTTAGAGTTTGTCTCCACCACCAGACAGTTGTGTCTGTTTCTCTACCCTGTCTAATAACTTGAGAGTCCTTCAGCTGGGCTGTGACTTAGGCTCTAAGTCACTGCTCTCCATCACCAACCAGAGCTTTTGGAGGGCAGATTTCAGGCTGCCTCCTCAGGCTTAGAGCCTTCATGTAAGGCCCCCAGCAGCACAGGCCTCTGGCTTTTCCCTCCGACCATAAGAACCTGCTGTTGTTTTCCTCAGGATATCTCCATTTCGCCAGGCTCACCCAGCACGAACCAGTGACATCTTAATAGTCTTTGCAACTTTCAAAGGTCAATGACTGGGGCTGCACCGTGGAAGTCACTGGTATGTCCAGGACCCCCACAGTGACTTACTGACCTAGACATCACCACCTCACCTGCTGGAGCCTTTACTAGTCAGTCTTCTTAGCTTTCACTTCCCCCAACCCTCCAACAAGTCACTGCCCAGCCAAGTCCCCTTTACCTCTCTCTCTCCCAGGTCTTACAGACCCCATTAAACTCAACGCGAATGCCCTTTTCTAGCTATCCATCTCGCCCCCCTCCCCCAATGTTTCTGCATCCCAGGACCCTGGGACTGTCCCATCTCATTTAACCTCTCCAAACACTGCCTGGGACGCCACCTCTAAAACAATCGAGAGACGCCTCCGTCTCTCCCCACCGCTCAGTGAGCGAGGGGAGGGGGGGAGCGGGGGGCAGAGGACGCCCCCCACCTCCCTCCAAGGTTTCTCCAGACTCAACTCACTAAATCCTCAACCCCGCCCCCCGCCCCTTTTCTCCCCTCCCCCCTCCACGGTTTTCCGCGGCTGTGGCTACCCCTGCCCCCAAACCTGCTCAAAACACGCGGACCTGGACCCGGCCTCCCCCCCACACTTCCCTGGCTCCGGTCCTTCCCCTCCCCCCCCAGGTGCCACTTACCCCCGAGGCAGGAGTGGGGGAGGGGAGAGGAGGAGCGGAGCAGGGGAGGGGGCGTCGGTCCGGGGCGGCTCTCAGCCCCAGGGGGCCGGGGCCGGGGCCAGCGGCAGCGGCGGCGCAGCGTCTCCCCCCGGCGGCGGCAGCGGCGGCGGCGGCGCCGTCCCACTCCCGCAGGCACACATAGGCTCCATTGTCCGCCGGCGCCTCCCCCTTTCCGGCTCCCCCCTCCCGGTACCGCCCCTTCCCCCTCCCCCGGCCCTCCCCCAGCCGCCCCGCGCCGCGAAGGGTACCGCCGGCCCCGCCTCGGAGCGGGGAAGGGTACCCTCCCCCCGGCCCTGAC